>CAEGAG010091252.1:0-80228 GCA_903067065.1 Brachyrhaphis terrabensis
CCATCCATCCATCCATCCATCCATCCATCCATCCATCCATCCATCCATCCATCCATCCATCCATCCATCCATCCATCGTGTAATACCCTCGTCCCTAGTGGGGTCAGGAGGTACTGCTGCCTCTCCACCTAACATTCCTGGTGAGAGGCGGGGTCACCCTGGACAGGTCTCCGGTCTGTCGCAGGGCAACACAGAGACAGGACACAACCACACACACTCACACCTAGGGAGAATTTAGAGAGAGCTTCAAGATACTGTTGAGAATAAATAATTCTGTGTTTTTCCTTCTACCTCTTTTAGCTAGTTGCAAAGCTAAAGCTAAAGGAAATGACATGGTAGGAAATGCCCTCAAAGCCAGGGTTAAAGGATATGACACACTAGGGAACGCCCTCTTTAGAGCGTAGCTTAGATAAAAGCTAACAAAGGGAATTACCAACTGTTTTTGGGTGCCACTTTGTCTGATAGCTCCTAAAGGTAGCATGTCAGATGGACCAGCAGTATTTTGGTATTAATAAATGGAATTCATGAATTAAACTCACTGACTCTTCAACCTCATTCATCAAGAACTTAGCATGAAGAAGGATAATTCTCCACAATACCTTCAGGTTTGTTAGTCAGAAGGTAGAGAGCACACATCTGGCTTATGACTGGAAACCTGCAGGCCTGATCAAAGGGATCTCAACAAAGTAGCATCTGTTTGTGAGCTACGCTTTACTCTTTCTGATGATGGTACTCCACTGTCTATCAGACCGTAATGCTATGATAGCAGGGAAGAATTCATCATAGTACCGTTGTGCTGTGACTCTATAGCATCTCTGCACTGACTGGTACAAAGAGAAGGAGCATACTGTATCGGCTCATCCAGGCAGGTCTCTGCGTACATCCTGCTCATCGTGTCGAGGGTCTCTCCATTGACATGCAGGCCCTGTTCTGGGGCTCTCTTGTATCGCAGTGAAGACGTTTGCCTTGCAGGGAAACATATATAATGTATGGCTCATGTATAATGTAAGGAAAGGGTTGTGTTGCTGTGTGAATTCCCACAGAGTGAGGTGGCACTAAATGATTCAACTTGTGAAGGTTCTTCATCAGATCGGTTCCTGAGTAAAATATGATATATTTTTTTTCCACATGCTACATTTTTGTTTCAAATAAGCAGAAAAAGGTTTAGACACACAGGACGGGGAAAAATAAGGAGAATAATTTCGAAAGCCCATATGTTGCTATTTGAATCTAAGACACAATTTACTGAAATACAGTTCATTTTCTCATTTTCTTATACAGTAGTAGGCAGTCTGAGAAGCAGAAAGTGAACTAAATTTGTCCCTCCAGTGGATCAGCTTCCTTGGATTATTTTCCCCACACTGAGCATGATCCTGTGACACCACATTCATCAGATCGGTTTCAACAAGCGCCTTTCCTCCCACATCAGCCCTAACCCTGTTTGACTACACAGCCATGCCAGAAATGGGTCAAACACAAGAAGTCTTTAATATTGCATTCCGCAGCAAGACTGGAGATCACATCAGGCAGACAGTTCTTCTGGCCTTTGAAGTTGACATTTTTCTCTCTGTGTTAAATTACATTGTAGCCAAAACCTTTTTTTAATTACTTCCTGCAGTTTCAGTTTTACTGCTCCACACTGTCATTTTTTTTTTTCTTGTGAGTGCAAAATTTTTCTTTGTACATTTCTGATGATATGGAGATGCACCTGCATTCTCTCTAATAACACACATCTCTTGTCAGACGCAGTGGGGAGATTTGTTTTTGTGTTTTCTTCCAGAGAATTAGCTCGGCAGCTTGTTGAGAGGATTTAAGGTGAGACTCAGGGGAGGCTGGAGGGAAGGAAGACGCATGTCAGAGCTGTCATACAGTCTTATACTGGTGGTGAGGCTGGGTGGGGGTGTGGGTGTGTGTGTCTGTCATTGTATTTGGTACATTGTAAGGACAATTTTTTTAACACACTATGTTATGGGACCCATCCTGGAGCATTCTGAGCACATGCTTCAACTGCATCAGACGACTAATGTTAATGCAAAGGATACATATTGTTTCTATTAAACAAGATCATAAATGACTTTGGGAGCAGAAGACCAGTAGCCAACAGCTTTGTATAATCATAAATATTACATTATATTAAAACATTTAGTAGAAACACTAAAAATGCAATTGCAAAATTGTGGGGGGGGTTTTACACAGTTTTGCAGGGAATCCAGCTAGTTATATCAACAGCTGGCGTCTTATTCACTGTTTCCACCAGTAGTAATATCTGGCTGTTGATCATGTGACTCGTGTGACGCAAAAATTGCAGTTGTACGAAATACATGTATTCTGATACATCTGAAAAAAATCACCTCATCCTGGCATAAAAACTTTTTATAGAAAAATTGTTTGAGATTTGTATGTTTCCATTAAGCCAATTTATTTTTGTAATTTCAAATTGCGCAGTTCTCTGGTTAACGGAAACGCGGCTACAGGCTGTGTGAGAGTTTACCACTGGGTCAGGAAGGGAAGGTTTATGTCCTAAATGTATCTTTTCCAAAAAGATGCAAAGATATGGTTTTGGTGCCTTTACTGTAAAGGTTGACACCACTCTGTACCCTGAAGCCTCTCAGGAAGTTCCTGCAGAGCCACAGAGCAGGAACTAAACGGATCAGCAGGAACCATGAGGTGAAGACGCGTTAAAGGGCAGAACACAAGACTCAATCAAGTAACTGTTAGATTCAGTTCAAAGGCTATGTATATCAAATATGACTAAAAAGAAGAGAGTTTTAAGAATGGTTATTATCACCAAATAATTCACTCTATTAAACAACTCTTCAGGCTTTCTGTGCGCATTCATGCAGAAGTGAGGAGCAGAACAGCCTCTGCTTTGTGTTTGAATTAATAAAGGGAGCAGAGAAGGCTCAGAGCAATCTGTGTGCTGCTTTAGTGAACAGTTTCATCAGCTTCATGCGTCACTTGAAGGCATTCTTGCAGGTTTTTGAATATTTGTGTCGGTCAAAGTGACCCTTAGTTAAAATAAACAGAGACGGGCCTCGCTTCATTAAAGTAGGAGCAGCTTTGGTGGCGTAGATGACAGAATCCAACAGGAAGAATAGTTGTTGAAGTGTATGAACGGTGCAGGATCACAGTGTGTGTGAATGAGTGTGTTATATATATATGTTCTGGTCCTACTGTTAGCATGAAATATTCTGTAACAGCCAGGCTTTTGTGGTGTATCTATGAGATAATGATTAATCATTTTTCCCTTTTAATGTGACATTCTGCACATTCAGTTCAAGTCGACTGAAAACAAATCTAGAGAAAGGAAAAAATAAAACAGCTGCAATAAATTGATTGCATGCATCTGCCCACTCTGTTGAACAGAGTGGGCAGATGGATTTCACTTTTCAGTCTTGTTTTGTGTGTGGCAGCCATATTGGAACAGAGGAAGTTTAGACAGATTTTTTATTTTTTACTTTTTTTATTTTTTTTTTGAATGGAGGTCAAACTTTCAACCTGGAACACAACATTTTTGCCCTTTGAGCGTAAATCAGTATTTTTAGTGTGGATTTTTTACCAGGTGACTGACATTATAATCACATTCTAAACATTATGATTCTTTTGTGATTTCCTTATTTTTCCATTTGCTGTCTTCCCCAGCTGCATCCCTCTACCTGTGATTAGCTCCTCTGTCATTTCCACTCCTTCCTTTCACTAACTGATGGTTCATCCGTCCCTACTCTCCTCCGTTATTCTGCTCAAGTGTTTTCTGTTGCTTTATGTGTTTCTCACTGTGTCCCTGAGCTTCATGTAAGTTTTCCTTTCAATTTTTATTCACTAAAGACTCCGAATATGATCTGAGACTCTGCTTCGTCGCCTCCACCGCCTTGATCTCGATAAAATGTGCAGTCTGTGGATGTTGTTGCCAGGTGAACCACGTCGGGGAGACGCGCAGCACCCAGCAGGCGCCCACCGTCGTGGTGTCAGAGCGCGCGGCGCCCGACCTGAGGGCGGAGAACAGCGGCGGCCACAGCCAAGGGCACAAGGAAGCTGATGCTTGTTTAATATCCAGGTCAGGGGGCAAAGACCTCTGACCTCTGGATGCCCTCTGCACACCTACAGAAAAATATGTACAGAAACATCAACTTTTAGAATGTTGATGTTTTATCTGAAGGGGTGTGCATAAGATTGATGTGACACTGTCATAAAATAATAATAATGAACGTGAAGGATTCTTCATGAATATTTGTGACTCGTCTTTAAGAGTAATTCAGTAATTAATGACACTTTTAATGCATGTTTTAAAGCGACTTTGCCTTTAAAGTGTCATGTACTTAATGACGTTCATGACAATAATTACCATTCATGAAAACTCCTCCATGTTCATGACAGTAGCTTATGCACACCCCTTCAAATAAAGTCTTACCTAATGTGTAAATCAATTATTTTAACTTATATCTTTTTAAAAGATTAAAAACATAAAACAAAAATTACAATGAAAAGTTTAGAATTGCGAAATTTATAGGGTTACTGTTATTATTTTTTTTATTTTTGCATTTTTTTTTCCTCATCAGTGTACTCCATGGCCCCCACTTTGAAAAAAAAAAAAAAACAGTGATGTAGGTTCTGAAATGTTCTTAAAGTCTGTGTGAAATTGTTTCTCTTATTGCTGATTTTGTGTTTCTTGTTCAGTTCCTGCACAGAGAACAGCGCCAGGCGCGACACAGAGCCTGTGTACCAAAACACCAGAGCTACAGTCAGTTCCAGCAGCTCCTACGAGACCGACAGCGTGAGGAAGCCTCCTCTTCATCACATCAACAAGAGGGAGCCTCCTCTTCATCACACCAACAAGCGGCCGCAGAAACAGCTCACAGAACCCACGCCTGCTGCTCAGCTGGCGACCGAGTCCCAGTACGAAACTGGTTACACCTCAGGTGACACTGGTAATGAGCTGGACTGGGACCAGAGAGATTACCTGTACAGGTGGGTCAGGTCTCTGCTGCCGTCTCCACGCCAACAAAGTCTCACTTTCATCTGATACATCAGATAGAGAATGCATCATTCAAAAATATAGCAATACAGATTGTGATGATTATAATCTTTATGCCACGCTAACTTGCTGTTGAAGTGATATCTTTTTCATTCCTTTCATGCGGTTCAGTGACAGTAAAACGTCAGTAATCAGCTGCTGTGTGCCTCCAGGCTGTACCCGGCCATAACCACAGACGAGCAGCGCCGCAAGTACAAGAGAGAGTTTGACTCGCATCTGGCCCACTACAAGACGCTCTGCTCTGAGATGGACCACGTCAGTGACCAGGTGCACAAACTGAGCCGAGAGCTGGACACGCTGGACGAAGGCTCCGTGAGGTACCAGGTAACCAGAGAGAGGACCGCTGGCCAGGAGAAAAGCCTCAGCTACTTCAATATGTAGCAATATTATTTTTACTCTTCCAGTCATATTTACAGTGCCTTGCAAAATTATTCACTCCGCCCCCACCCTCTTGATCTTTTTAACATCTTTTCACCATACTAACATAAACTTCTATTAGAATTTTTTTTTTCTTTTGCTACACCAGGAGCATCCAAACGTTTTAGTTACATGGGCCAAAATTGTCAAGTTAAAGTTGCAGAATATGACTTTTCTAAAAAAAATTTGTGTCACTGTGTCGTGACATGATGGTAGGAGACAGATACTCTGTGAATCAAACTTCTCTGACTCCTCCCAGCGCTAACTAGAAACAGCCAATCGGACCCCGGAGGCGGATCTGACGTAGCGAAAGCTTCTGCAGTCATAACAGAGGCTCACATGTCTGCTGAACATTTTGTGTTCAGCTTTTACTGAACAAGCAGAGGGTGACTTCTGAAGACAAACTACTGAATACTGAGATGCATTCAGGAGAATCAGACTGAAGGAGAATGAGGATAAATATATCCAAATATTATAATCACTTCAGCTATGTGCTAATTTGGGTTTATTACATAAAATCTGAACAGATAAAAAATGCATGAGAAAAAGCATAAAAAGGGGGTAGGGATGCTTTTGCAGGGTGCTTTATTTGTTTTGCTTTTTTTGTTCTGTTTAGCACTATATAAGTCAAGACTGCAATATTTGTTGAACTTTGTGAACATGTGAGTGGAACATTCGTTTGTGACCTGCAGGGTGTAGCAGATGAATACAACCGGCTGAAAGACCTGAAAAAGGTACGGTGACCTCTGACCTCTGTGTCCATCAGAGCCTTTAGGCTGTTAGCCACGTCTGCTATCACTCTGTTACGCACAGCTGGAACCAGATATTTACATACGCTGATTAAAAAGACACATACACATTTTTTTTCACTGTCTGAAGTCAAATTAAAAAAAACCCTGGTGAGAACATTTCATTTTTTGTTTTATTTTGTAACTTTACTCAAATTCTTCAAATTCAAAAGTTTGCAAAAGTTTCCTAGTCAGTATCCAGGAAACTGCCTTATCAACTGTGTGACATAAGTCTGGTAATTGTAGCTAAGCTAAAACAAGAAAGGTTTGGTTTGATTTAACTTCAGACAGGGAGAATAAATGGTTGTGTCTTTTTAGTCAGTGTATGTAAAAGTCTGGCTTTAACTCACTAACAGCTTGTTGAAGAATCTTTTGGTTGATTTTCAGGGGTTTTTTATTGGTAGGAGTTTGTCAGCATCCCAAATCTGGATGCTCAGTCTGCCTTGTAAAGTTTCCAAAACAAGGACATCTTGTGACAGTTTCCTGGGAACCTCAGTGATTTTCTGTCACTTTTATTTCTGGACTTTGGCTAGGCCATTCTTAAACTTTGGCTTTCCTCACAGAAAGCCATCCTGTGTTGATATAGATGAAAGCTTATCGTGATACTAACAAATATCACTTTTTATTGTCACCTTCGTAGCAAACAGCTGACAGTCCTGTTTTAAAACTGACAGCTACTTTAACTGTTTTCATTTCTTCTGACAAAAACCCGAGGTCCAGCTATGTTTTAGTCAGGACATAATAATTTATTTAAAAGAAAATCCTTCTGCCTTGCAGCTCTTCTTCTTAATCCAGACATGTTGAGAACATAGATGTTGTAAAAGACTAAACATAATTTATGGTTCCTCAAATTCACAAAAATTCCTATTAGCTGCAAATCCTGAAAGTGAATCCAGAAGTGCATTAACAAAGCATTAGATTAAGGGTGTTGATATTTATGGAACCAGCTGTTTAGTTTTTACTGTTTTCCTTCTAACAGATTAGGTTTTTTTTGCTAAACATCATATTCTCAGTTTTACATCAAAACCCAGGAAATGTTAACTTTGCTGTGCAGAAATAAGAGCCATGCTCCGGCTCCCTCCAGGTTCTGTTGCTGTTACCGGGGTTTTCTTTTGCACAGTAAGAACACAAGCAAACAGAGGTGATAACATCAGCAGCAGCAAGACGCAATATGTCATGGAGCTCCAGAGCAGCATGGCGAGGGAAGGATTTTAGTAATAACAAAACAATATTTACAGCAAGACATCAAGGTACAGGCTGAGGAACCGGGTAGGGAGGGAAACCAAGGAGTCCAGTTGCATAGGAACCAGCTGAGTGTAATCAGGGAAATGCTGAAGAACCGAGGGAGAGCCTGAGCAGCAAACAGAGAGAAGGAGACTGATTAATACAGATGGAGCTGAACGAGACTCAAATTGATCCACAGGTCAGACGGGGAAACCCCAACACTGTAATGTGTAGTGATTTAGTATTATTAGCTGTTTGTTAGAGTAATGAGACACACAATGCAAAATAAGACCAGAACGCAGAATAACATTAGGCAAATAGGATGTAAACTAAAATAATATGTTGATCAACTTAGTCAGCCGTCCACAGTTTTCAAAAATGTTCAAAGCATTGCTTATGCAAATCAGCAGACATTTTCAGACCCCTTTTTGTGCAGTCCAAAGTTTAATTCTTGAAGTCTGTTTATGACTTTTTGTTTTAGCGTTCCTTTTTGAACATTTGAGTTTGATTATAATCCAAACACAAAAAAAGTACAAATCAAAGGGAAGCAAAGAAACGTTCGCACCAGCCAAAAGCGCCCCCAAAAATGTTCTTGAGGCTGGAAGATACAAAGTGCCCGAATGAAGCTCAGGATCATTTAGACACAAAACAACTAACAGGACATCTGTAGGTGATAATATCGGCCGTTTTAACATCTGATTGCTTATTTTTTTCCAGACAGAAGACTATCAGGCTAAGAAGAGACAAAGCAAAGAACTTCGAAGAAAACTTTTCCACATCAAACATCTGGTGAAAATCTACGATCAAGGCTTCTGTTAAAGAACCTCCTGAGAACACATCGGCCCTTTGGAGTCAGTATTAAGTTGTTGCTTAGATATATAGGCACACGTTCTCTAGCTTAATCTGTAAAAAGTGCCAGGATATTTTCTGAGACTGATCTGTTGTTCAGTTATTTTAGGTTTCTACCAAAACATGTCACCAATGAACGTAGGGGGGACGAGTGAAAGACTTACCATTATAGTTTGCATGAATACACTTGAGTTGTCACATGTTGCTGTGTTTATTCCCATACAGATAAAAGTAGCACATTTTCTAAAGAAGTTTCGACGCATCATGTTTGATTCTTTTAATAACAGCCATATACAGGAGATCTGGAGTGTTAGGAAACCCAGAAACAGATTTTTTTTAAAAAGTGTTCATCTTCAGTCCTCTAAAACATGATTGAGCATTTAAACGGGCCCAGCAGCAGATCAGGAAGGAGGGTTACAAATGTTAAATGTTTCACCTACAAATGAAGGTTTCAAAAAACACAAAAGAAAAACAAAAACGAGAGAATGTGCAGTTTACTACAACAGCGTGTCAGGGCAATTGTAGGTAGAAAAAGAAGGAGCACATTTCTGGCAAAAAAACTGAAATTTTGATATTAATCTCAGAAGATTTCTGGGGAAAAAACCCTGTAAATTTCATAAATGTCCTTTTTTTTTTCTAGAAAATTTGTGAGATCTCAAAATTTCAGTTTTTTGGCAGAAATGTACTCATTTTTTCTATTCTAATGGCCTTTATACACCATCCTAGTTTAGTCCTCCATCACATCATCTGTAACCTGCTTCCTGAACTCTTCACATGAGGTAAATCCAATAGGACCAGGCTCTCTGTTTCAACACAACTCAAACAGCAGCGGGGCGTTTTCTCTCCTCTGATCCATCAGCTCCAGCTCTGTTCTCGTTCTGTTGGCTTCCTTCATGTTTCAGTGGAGGTATTTTCATCTCATAGAGGAAAAAAAAAAAGCTTTTAGGAGCTACAAGTTAAAGGAATACTTTAATGTTGAAATCAAACTTGATTAATAGTGTAGATGAGGAAAAAAAAAAAAAAACATCTTGACATCGAGAACCAAGAGCAACATCTGAACATGCAAAAAGACAAAGTTGGCATCAATATATATAGATATATACATATTTTAATACATTTTCAAGAGATTGCTGCCCCAGGTGTAGTACAGCGCCTTGCAAAAGTATTCACACACCTTCTTTGTTTCCACATAGCAAACCATTGGTAATGATTAACAGAAAGTTAGTGCAGAATTGTAAAATTCAAGGAAAGGCATAATTGTTTTTAAAATAAAAATCTGAAAAGTGTGTCAAATATTTTTTGACACACTTTCAAAATATTTTTTGAATAAAAATCCATTGCAACCAATGACCTTCAGAAGTGACCTGATGAGTAAACAGAATTTAATCTGGCCCCGTTAGAGGACCAGCATCACCATGGCGACCAGAGGATCCTAGCAGTAGATCAGGGAGGAAAGTGTGGAGAAGTTTAAAGAAGAGATGTAGGAGGTCTCACAAATTTCTACAAAAAAATGGACATCTAGCATGTAACATAAAAACAACGGTGTCTAGAGAACTTCCGAGTGGCAGAGTTTTAGCTTCACCTGGTTCAAATTCTCTAAAAAAAATATCTTGTCCAATTATTAATTGGTTAACAAAAATAATAATAATAATAATCAGCACATCGGATGTTGAGTCCAGCAGAAAGGCCTGATCTGTTCAAGTGTTGAAGGATTTTTAGCTACAGATGATTCCTTTGCTACAAATTATCAAGTGTACACTAAAAGAATGCTGTTATTGCATTTTAGGGAATAAAATGTTTATTTTCTTATTTAAGAAAATGAATTATCTGTTTATTTGCTCCTTCTCATGCATTTCTAATATTGTATAAAATAAGCTTAATTAAAAATCTGGAAAATGTGCCAAAAGTGATTACTCATCAGAATAATTCATTACTAAAATAATGGTTAGTAGGAAGAAAGATACTGTTAGAGGGAAGCACAGGAAGTCCAGGGTTCGATTCACGCTCTCTGATCATTTACTGCAGGTCTTCCTCTTCCATCCTCCAACTCTTTTCTGTCAGATTTCTGTTTAATAAAGGCCACTAGAGCCAAAAGTGATCCGGGTCGGTCAGGTTTGATCTGCTTCGTTGTGTCTGTACATCATAGAAACTTCTAACAAAACACATGGCCTTTCAGGGCTGCAATACCACAAATGTGCGTGAATACTGTAGCAAGGCGCTTCGTAAAGGGACATAAAGTGATTCTTCACTGCTAAAAATCCATCTTCTAATTTTCTTTTGTCAATTCAAAATTCCACGTCGGCCTTATGCATCTCATTCATAAAATGTATCCAAACAAAGCAGAGTAAACTGTACTGAGACATTTAAAACTAATCTTTTCAAAAGACAACAGAAAATGACAGGATTTTTTTTAAAGATACAAGACAGAGAGCTCCTGAGCCAGAAGGAGCTTCAGGTTCATCGTCCTCGATAGCAAGGCAGTTGTCAAAAAGAAGGCGGTTTCTGGTGAACAAATCCTATAGGAAATATCCGACTAAAGCATTCTGATGTCTAATGAGGTATCGGTCTGTTCCCAATGGAGCCGTTTGTAGTTTAGTATTCTTTATCCGCTCCTCTGATGGCGTTTACCATGACGACAATCTGAGGATGACGTTAGAAACTTTGGTGATTTTCCTTCGTCTTGTTCAGCCTGGCAGACAAAACTCAGGGAATTCATAAGCCAAACCCGTTCCAGTCATGATGCGCAGCATGGAGGAAAGAACTGTTTTGTCCTCTATGAGGATCTGTAGCAGGGTGCTGCTGCTCCCTGCGTGAGGCTGAGTTTAGTCGACATGACATGCGGGCTGCGGCGGCCATATTGGATCCCAGCGTGCGAAGCTGTGTTCTGGCACCGGAGAGACCGGGTTGGCAACGAGACGGGAAGGGGGGCTGGACGGCCAGCTGGCACCGCGCCTCACAAGCATACAGAAGGACGGTGATGAGTCAGGAGGTGGGGGCCGGGCGGGCTCGGGGACGGAGCTACTGCCCCGGGACGTACGGCCAGCTGATGGAGCTTCCGGAGAGCTGCATGTCTCGGATCAGCGTCTCGATGGGGGTCTTCCCCACCAGGCGCATGAAGAAGAGCTGGGAGATGAGGCTGGCGGGGACGGCGCGCAGCGCTGGAAGGCGCAGTAGCAGCCGGCCGAAGCGCTGCGGCTGCGACGGGTACTGCATGCGCTCATACTCCGTCAGCGCCACCTGAGCCTTCTCCTGCAGCGACTCCACATGGACCGGGTCGGTCAGACCGCAGGCGTCTGCAGGGCAGAGGGGAGGAGGGTTATTTAACAGTGTGGGAAGGTTACATAAAGGAGTCGTGATGAGCTGAGAAAATAAAACACTCCACAGTTGATCTCAACTTTACCTAAAAAACCTAACCGCTTCATGTTGATCTGATTCTTTAATGTTTCCTGTCACAATAAGCAATACATCAATTAAGCGCATAATAAATTCAGACAAGTTCAATAATTTTCACTGGCATGATTTTTCGTTTTTCTCTACCAAAAACTGGATAATAAAAGCTTAATTTTTTTTTTTCCTTCTTCATGATTAATCTTTATTTGTTGTTTATTTTGGATATTTAAAATGTCTTCCAGTTCCAGTGTTAAATGTTTATTAGAATTTCAAGTTTATTGATCTTTGAGAATGTGTTCTTCATTATTATGCCATCTCAAAACCACATTATCATTTTCTTGCAATAAATTCTGGGACAATTTATTGTTGAACAAAATTTGTAGTCAGTCACAACTGCAGCAGTGCCGAGGCTCGTCATCATAGACTTTCCCAATAACTATTGAAGTATATGATAATATTGATGTTTTGTGACCATTTTCAAGAAATACACAGAGAATGACATAATTCAAGTTCGCCCTCTGATTGACAAATAAACATAAGTTTTATAACAGAACACTTAACAGCCGAACTGGAAGATATTTCAAATGTCAAAAATTAAACAACCAAAAAGAATAAATAAAATAGGCATACAAACACAACAAAAGCAGAAATAAAATGCATTACGATGTCTGTCAACAAAATTTCCCTTCAAAAAAGTAGCAGAATGGAAATTGAGCCAATTAGGATTTATCGAGTGATTAAAAGTGAAATCATCTGTTTTGACTGATTGTTGCTGTTTTTCTGAAACTTTGACTCAACTTGTTTTCTGTTTGCTATTTAATATCTTCATTTTATTTTTATTGCTTTAAACTTTGTTTTATGTTATGATGGTTGGAGTAAACTGTGAAGCATTTTGAAGCTGTTTTAATTGTGCTATACAAATAAATTTGACATCGATTTAACTGCTTATTGTGACAGGCTGATGGTCAAAAGCAAAAGCTGCACAATAATCACTGCTGTTGCTCAACTGCAGGAAACAAAACAGAACTACCGCAGTTTCATCAACAGGCCAAGAGATGGCGCTACAGCAGGTCAGATCAATAATTAATATCAGCAACCATTTCTTTTGTTGAACATGTGTCATCTGTTTTGACACATGTTCTTCCAGCAGCCAGACATTTACATACATCGAATAAAAAAAAAAAAAGACATACACATTCTGAAGTTAAAGACCAAACTTCTTCTTTTTTTTAGGTCAGAATCACCAAAACAGTTTCTGTTTGCTAAATGTCACAATACTATAGAAAGAATATGTTTAAAATTAAAGTATGCATGCATTAATTCTTATGGCTCTAAAAATTTAAAAAGCACTTGGAAAGGTTAACTTATTCAAATAAAGGCATCCAGTTTGCTTGATTGAAAAAAACGAGTCTTGCAATAAGCAATTAATTACATGATAACTTATGAGCTTGATAAATTCCATTCTGATTAATCTTTTTGAAAAAAAAATTGCTTACAGTGACATCATAATCTAATTTATGGTTTTGGTTGCAAGTGGTTTTTATTTCCATTTTATTTATTGTTTTTGTCGTGTAAATTACAGGTACAATTTATCATCCAGCAGCATTTGTTATTGTGACAGGCCTAGCAAGGTTTGGGTCACACTGTCTTTGAAAACTACTGCTGTGTTTAACAAAGTTTAATAACTCAATACAAAGATCAGTATTTGTGGATTTTACTGTGAAGAATATTGAAAATATTTGAAATAAAATTCAGTTTGGGAAGCTAGAATGCTTCTCGGCAGGCTATTGGCTAGTGCTCGCAAAGCAGCCAATCCTGTAATGCCATTTATTTTTCTTGGCTGTGATTGGCTATACCGTCAAGAATTAGATATGACAGACTGGCGATGTTAGTCCCTACTGTAGTGCTCAGAGGGTTTCCACTGTACTTATTCATTCATATTTAGGTATATTTGTTGTTTTGTTCTGAGTTTTTAGAGCGGGTCACAAGTATTTACAGATCTAATTTGTTTGTAGGCCCTAACGCCCACAAATACCAGAGTCCACTGTATTCTGAAGTTAAGGAGAAGGCAAAAGTGTGTTTATTAAAAGTTGAATATTTCGTGTTGGACCCCACATTACAATAAAGTCTCTGACTGCATCCACATCACGTGCTGACCCTTTAATATTGTTTCAACCAGCGTTGCACTGAGAAGTAGCTGGTATAATGAGTTCAGCAGAGGCACAGTTCCCTCAGGTGTTTGCTAATTGCTGCTGCCTAGTCTGAAGGAGGTGAGGGAACTCAGAGGAGGAGCTGCGTCCAAGCAGCCATTTTTCACAGCTTGCAGTGGCAGCTTGCCACGGAGATTAAAGGATTTCTCAAACGCGCATGAAAAAATCCAAGCAACACTCCCAGTATGTTTTTGATGAGGGAATAACATTATAACATGATGTACACCTCAAAAGTGTATGTTATACGGTACTGCCCCTTTAATTTATGTGAACTCAAAACTGCAATAAGGGAGAACAGTGACCCTGAGGACAAGTGTGAACAACAACAATCACCTGGTGAGAAGAGAGCGATGGCCTTGAGGCAGCTGTACTCGGCCGAATCCACCTGCAGCCTCATCAGCTTCTCCACCTGGTCCTGGAACATCCTCACCTGGTCCATGAAGGACACCACGCGCTCAGCCGACATGGGCGACGAGTGGAAGCCGGCCGCCGCCAGCAGGGGCGCCATGTGCAGCGGCAGGGCCGACTGAGCCGCGTTGAGGATGAAGAGCTCGCTCCAGCTCAGCCTCAGCAGTGCCACCTGTGGGTTGGAGGAACGGTCACAGACGCAGCCTGGCTTTGTTCTTCGGTTTAATCTGACTGCAGTTTGTTTCTAAGAGGACTTTCAACAGACAGGAATAAAAGAAACACAGACATGAAGTGCTGACCTGATCCGACACAGGCAGCTCGGGGAAATAGGGAATGTTCCTGGCCCACTCCACGGTGCTGAAGAGCAGCCGAGCGGCCAGCTCACAGATGTTATCGATGCCCATGGCGTTGTCTGGACCCGCCTGCTGGTTGTACTGGTGGCCGTATCGGCTGTTGGGGTACGGCTCCGCCCGGAGCAGCTGGGATATGAGCTCCGACACCGGCTGGCCCCCTCCGCCGCCCCCATTGTTGTTGTTATAGAACTCACTCCCGCCGATGCCGCTGGCGCCACCTATGGGTGTGATGGAGGGACTGAGGCTTGGCTGAGGTGGGATTCGCCCGCGTTGAACTGCTGTAGTTTGGTTGGGGGACCAGGGGGTTGAAGGGAGGGAGAGGAGGGAAACAGGAAGCAGGATTTTGGGAAGGTTGGAGAACAAACAAAATGTTTGAGAAGTTAAAGTATGTCACTTATCAGCAAAGATGATGTTAAACTATGAGGAGGATCTGAAGGCAGATGGAAACTTTAATAAGAGCTTGAAGAATATCACTTTTAATAGTGTCACAATAACCAGTCAATCAATCATATGACAAATTAAAATCAGGTCAATAAGTTCCATTGTGATGATTAATATTTTTTGAAGGGCAATTTTGACATCATTAGCTCTTTCATTTGTGACTTTTATTTCCATTTTATTTATTGTTTTTGGTTGTTTCTTTTTTGTTGCTATTTATAATATCCTCCAGTTCTTGTGTTAAATGTTAAATCACTTATCGTAATAACTTTTGGGACAATTTATCATGCAGCAAAATTTCTCATTGTGACAGGCATAATCACTTTATTCAGAAATGTGAAAAAAAAAAAATTCTTAAAAGGGCAGTGTTATGTGTTTCCAGGTCATTTTACAGCACAATCAAGTAACCATGTTACCTTCAGTTGTATTTAACTTTGCAATTTAAAGCGTTGAAATTTGGCCTCCTGCTCTTTCTGAAATTGCCTTCAGGAAGTCATCAAACATGGCTCCTCTATTAACCCTTTAACTACATTTTTACCAGCGCTGCACAGAGACGTAGCTCCAATAATGAGCTCAACAGATCCGCAGTCCTACCAGGTGATTGTTAATTGCTGCTGGCTAGTCTGAAGGAGCTGAGTGGGGGAGTCCTGGGGAGAAGGCTGCTCTGTAAGCTGAGGAGCTACATCTATGTCTGGGTCCACCCAGGCATTTTGCACAGCTGAATGGTTGACATGGAGATTAAAAGACATCTCAAACATCCATGAAAGAATCAATCCAACACTTTTGATGAGTGAACAACATTATAACATGACGTAAAGCTAAAAAAGTGGACTTTACATAACACTGCCCCTTTATCAGACAGATTTTCCCTCTGAGCTCCAAAGCCATCAGTGTCAGAAAAAGAAGGTTCACCATAACTCGCAGCATTACTGGTGAATCAGAGGGCAGCTGAATTACTGACTGCTACATTCAGGAAAAGGAGTTCATGTGGCGAGCTTATGCAAGAACCAGCTCATCCCAGAGCGAGCTGCAGAATCCTAAACAGGAACGCAGCAGAGAAGCTGACCTCTAACCTCTCTGTGCAGGCGGTGCTGCAGAGAGAAGTTTTCCACAGGGAGCCGTAATGTGTCTCATTAGCATGCTTTATGATCTGTGATTATGAAGAAAGAAACAACTAAACGCTCAAGAGAGGGTGTGCATGTCTGCGTGTGTGTGTGGGGGTGGGTGTGTGTGTGTGTGTGTACCAAACCACTACAGGGAAAACCAGCACATGGTCAGCAGGATGGTTTAGGAAAGACAATTCCCAAAGGGAATGTGCAGATCTAAGTTAGTCAAATTTAAGGCTTCTTAAAACCTTTTTAATGCTACCCTGAATTAAAATTAAGACTGAAAAAAAAAAAACATAGGGAATGTTTGAGGAATCACGTCGTTTAAATAGAAAAATGGACGTCTGAATTAAAAGTCGTTTCTGAATCAAATCACGACCCTAAAATCTCACTAACTGCGAATGTGTCACATTACTAGTGCATAGAGTATAAAAGTGTTTTTTGCACAGAATTGACCCTAATACACTGTTGTATTTGTCTGATTTCATTATTTATTTATTTATTTTTCCCACCAGGGGGCTTTTTGCGGGCTCTAGTGTCCCTTATTCAACAGTAGGCTGACAGGAAGGGAGTAATGAGAGGGGGGAAGACATGCGGCAAATATCGTCGGGTCCGGGAGTCGAACCCACGACGGCCGCGTCGAGGATCAAGGCCTCCAAATGTGGGTCGCACTAACCCCTACGCCACCACAGCATGCCCGATTTCATTTTTTTTAATGAAGAAAATTACCTTTCTGCTTAAATGATAGGCCTTAATAACTTGGAGGTTTGACTGGTTATTTTTTTATTTTTACCTGTAGAATATTAGCTCAGTTACCCAACACTGACTGTTCCTGATCAGTTCTCTGTTTTATATTGTTTCTGTAGCTCATACAGATATGCAGCCACTAATGCTAAGCTATCTCGATCTGAGCCAAATCATCCTGTCCTGTTGTTAACAACAGGCTGTTCAGTCACATGTAGCTTTTCCCCCACATGTACAGGAGAAGGAGCTGGATGAGAAACATTTTTCCCCATTTCATTTTCTAAAAGCAACTTATACACGTGAGGAGGGAATTCTCAGGCTTTATTCCCGTATTAACGCACAATCAATGTTTCCAGTAATCCCAACTTGCCCCACCCTGACTCGTCTTTTCCTGCTGATCAGACTGGACAGGAGCTGGCCAGTGGTAGCGGGTAGTTACCTTCTTTTCTCATGCCGACACGGAAACATTTCTTCAGACGGCAGTACTGGCACTGGTTCCTGTGGTGCTGGTCGATCTGACACTCCCTGTTGGACCTGAAAACATAAAAATAAGTCGACATGAAGACATGCACATCCGGATGTATTAACGATGCACAAAGGCATAGACATTTTACGACTTCCTGCATTGATAATGTTTGCGTTCAGAAACAGCTCCATTTTAACACACCTCAATCAGATAAATAGTACGGGCGCGCTGATTGCAGTTTTCTGGCCAATCGCAATCTCTGAAAAACCTGACCCGTCGATTCAAAGTAGGGTTTGGTATCTGTAGGCAAATACCAATTTTTTAGTCTAAAAAGTTGATTAATATAACGACAAAGTTGCTAAGTTGGCAGCACTGGGGGTGACTGTTGGTAACCGTGCATTTCCAGAAGTAACCTGGTGAACAATCAGTGCTCTCTCAAGGCAGTGGATGATCTTCAGGCTTTTGTGGATGTAGATAAGATCAGGTCAGTTTCACATGCAAATACTGGCCCATCACCAAACTCCAAAAAGGAAGGAAATCAGGGCCAATTTATCGGTTCCACCTTTAGTTACAGACGACAACACCACCACAGCTGTCATAATCAAAACATTAAATTACATTGGCAGAAGGAGGAATAACATCAAGTACAATCTGATCATATCATACATTTTATATAACGTTTTATCTAATTTCACTGTTTGTGGTTTTTCTCTGTATATCAGCCATGCAAGGCACCAGATGAACTCCTGGGATAAATCTGCTTTCTGTATGTAAAACTCTCTGGCAGAGGCTGAACATGGTTCTCCAGCAAGAAATCAACCTGAGCCTTATGTACACCATGTTGTGCATAAAGTACCACTTGATGACATACTCAATACAATACATCAGTTCATCAGTTTGACTAGCACCAAGTCTGGTATAAATTGTTTAACATGATACAAGAAGTAGCTAAAGACCCACAGAACTATGTTCATCTTCCTCCTCTGTACCTATTAGGACAAAAAAAAGCTGAAGCCATCTTGCTCTATTGTAAACCTACTGATAAGAATAAAAGCTGTATCTACAGCCTGAAACCAATACTTCCTGTTATAGCCACATGCATTATTAACGGGTTATGAAAGTAGTTTTTTCCATGTTACTCTTTATTAGTAGATGGTTGAGTCACTCACACATTGAAACCATTCCATAATCTTCCAAGTTGTCAGAGCTAAAACTCTGAGTCAAAAAAGAAAAAGAAAAAAAATCTAACTACCTTGGTCCACTTTCATACACATTACCTGAGATGGATTCAGCTTTGGGATGTCGGGTGATGAAGTTAATCATTAGATGTGTCCTTAAGGTCAAGACTGCAATGATAGAAGTTCTGCTCTGAACTGGAACATGGTGAGCGTTTGCTGTCGAGTTTATATTTCCAGTTGAAAAATAATGAATAGTTAAAGGGCAGCGTGGCAAAACTCCCTGCAGCTGAAGGTGACCTTTTCTTTTCCTTTCTCTGGACGTCAACAAGCAGCGTAGCTAAAGGCAGATTTCCTTCTATGTCCCATACATTTTTAAGCAATTCCATATATTCTTTATTCAAAATTACTCATCTATTTTCCAAACAATGCAGATAGATAATTGCCTATCCCTGGCAAAACTGCTTGGAGGATGTTGAGTCAGTTGCTATGGAGACAGTATCCATTTTAACAGCTGGACATTCTGACATTGAGAAACTTGCCTGAACAATGTAAACACTGTTTAACTGTGCAACTATTGACACATTATTTTCAAACAACAACCCGAAGCAACGTCCAAACCTTGCTTCAGGTTGTTGGCGTGAGAAACGTGTGTGTGTCTGTGCGCATTTCCAGCAGTGTTGAGGACTTCACTCTGCCCTGGTCCTTTACCTTTAGAAGTCTCTCTGGACTGGCATCAAATTGGTGCTTCAACACCTTCGTGACCCATTCAGGACTTCTCATCAAATTTTGTTTTTATCCAAACATCCATTTTTTGTGTGTAAATCCATTTACTCCTGCCAATTACCTACAGTTCACTCAAACACTGACATCTATCAGCACTCTGTATTGATTTTAAGGAGTTTTATGATCCTCGCCACTGTTTCCACTGCCAGCCCCTTCGTAGTGTTCATGTTTCTTTCCAAACAGCCAGCTGTACCCGCTCATCAGTCCGCAAGTATTCCCCCTAACTCTAGTCATGTGCAGGTATTTGTTTTAGAGTGATAGTTCACTGGCATTAGCACCAGGCAGATAATGATTTTTAGTTTTCTTTAAGGCAGAGGTGTCCAAACTGTTTGTCACGTGGGAGTCAAAAGTACTGTGGGCCAAGGTCACAATAAAACTGGTCAAGTAAGTATAGTAGACCTTTTTTTTGTAGGAAAGGGATGTTATTCATTGTAGCAAATTCAGCTTTTCAGTAAATGTTTCTGGATAGACAAGGTTCTACTTATTATAAAAGCTTGGTTATTAAAAGATGAATACTTTGTGTTGTACTTAACATTTTCCATTGTAAAAAAATTATGTCAGAAATAGTTTTTCCCCAATAACACATAAAAAGTCTTCATGTGCATCAACCATCTGTGCTGGACGGGTCAAATTTGGATCATTCTTAAATTGCAATTGAGGCCACAAATGGCCCTCAGCCCACATTTTGGACATCTTTGGTCTGACATGTCAGTTCAAAAATTTTAAAGGACTTTACATTAATGGATAGGTTTCACTAATGCATCTATGATTGTATTGGAACTTAAAAGGGAATCTGAGAAAAAAGTTAGAAATCCTGATCTGTGACTAACAGAGTGCATTTAAACTGTGGAATTTAAACAATGACTCCATTGTCATTTTAATGACAGTGGAGTCATTTTTTTTTTTTTATTCCATTGTTTTTAAATCAACATTAAGCAATTCAAATTTCTCTACTTGAGCAGAAGAAAAAGACTGAATAATATCAAAAATGACATGTCTTAAACTAACGTACGCTTTTCAAAGCTTCTATCAGGGTGTGATAAGTCATTTCTTCGAGTTCCTCTATATCAGTAACAATACAATTCCCATGATGCCTCATGTCACCTGCATGTGTAGCTGAGGTTACGTCTGACGCTCCTCTTGAAGAAGCTCTTGCAGCCCTCGCAGGTGAACACGCCGTAGTGTTTTCCGCTGGACTTGTCCCCGCACACCACGCAGTCCACCACGCAGGCCTTGTCCTCGTCCCCGGCCTCCATGTCGCTGCCCCCCGCTTGCGGAGACCCGTCCTCCTCCTCCCCCCGCAGGTAGCCCTTGTCCCCCAGCCCGTTGGTGCCCCCGTTGGGATCTCCCCAGCCCCCACTCACCATGGCCATCGCTTGGTTACGGAGTCAGCGCGGAAGAAAATGGGGCCAGGCAGCCGAGGTTTCTGGAAGCGGTCATAAAAACCCAGAGTCCGGACGGTGGTGTGTTCTCCCCTTTCTACCCGGACGGGTTTAACCTCTTCAGCTGCCCTCCGTCTTCATTAAGCAGCTAATTGAAGTTAAATATGAGCAGAACTGGGGGAGGAGGGGAAGTCTGCAGGCTAAACAAGCAGCGCTGCCAATGTTTTAGTGGTAAAAAATGAGGCCGTTTGGTTGTAGAAAAGAAAGTAGCTCAGTCCCCGCCCACTCCACTATGACCTGGAAACAGTGTGGAGTCACTGGGGCAACTTTTAGTTTGGCATTCCTTTGGATTTTAACACCTCTCTTGTCCTCCTACGGTTCGGTGTCTTTCCGTCCGACAGGGGACACACTGCAGTCCAACGACCTTTAACAGGAGACACAGAGTTTAAATATGAGTTCCCAGAGACAGACAGCTTCAGAACAGGCTGAGGACACGCGGGAGGGACGGCTGGCAGTCAAACTGCTGTCCTGTGTCTCTCCGTCTCATCAGTAGTAATGGCTGAAAAAGGACCTCAGCGCGGCTCGCCTTAGCACATGCCTGGAGAGCATTTGACCGCCCGTCTTAAAGCAGCCCACCCCGCACACACAGACATCATTATTTTAAATAGAAAATATGCGAGCTTACCTCAGTACAAACGGCTGTCTTTTAGCTTTTTGGCTTTTCTAGCTGAAGACGAAGAAAGTCGTTTTTTTTTTTTTTTAATTACTAGTTAATCGGGTTAGATCCTCCTTCCGACCAGTGAGACCGAGAGCTCGGCTCTAATGTTCCGCAGGCATCTACTCTGAAGCACAAGCAGCATTGTGAGGACATTAAACGCAAAACGCCACTTTTCGTCTGATCGCGGGCTTCTTGTCTTCTTCTCCCTTCTTGTTGAGGCGACGCCGGCTTGCAGATGCTGCTGCTGCTGCTGCGGCGGATGAAGGCGACGCGGACCGCCCGCGGCTCGTACTCGCATCCACAACACTCAAATCAGATCATGCACACAAGGAAGTGCAGCCTTTCCTGGTATTGGCTGCTGTCTGAGTCGGCTCGGCTCTGAGAGGATCCTCAGGCTACTTCCTCCCTCACGCAGAAAAAATCAAACAAAAACAAACGAAAAAAAAAAAAAATCAGGTTGAAGGAGAGCTTCTTGCTCAGCTCTAATTCCAGTGGATGCTCTCCAGGCTTTTCCCTCAGTCCTTTGTCAGTGCTTGGCCACCAAGAACTAATGACTTGCGGCCTAGCCTTGTATGCTGTTTTACCTCTGTGTGTATGTGTGTGAAGCCTTTCCCCCCCCTTGGCTCAGGGGGAGGAGATGTGTGTTGAGAAATGGGTGCTCCTCTTCCCTCCCCTCCTCCTCCTCCTCCTCCTCCTCCTCCTCCTCCTCTGTCTCTCTCTGGTTCCCAAATCAGATTATGATTTGAAATGCCCAAGAAGCAAAACACTATTTGGATTTCTGCATTTTACCTAACTGCTTTTTTTCCCCTTCCAACCTATTTGTGTGTTAGAGAGAGATCCAGCAAATAGAGGCACAGGGAGGGTTGCAGGAGTGTATGCAGAGGGGGAGGGGGTAGTCTGCATGCGTGCGTGTGTGTGTGTGTGTGCTCCCAGGGATTTGACACTGCTATTCAAGCCCTGTGGTTACCATGGTGCTGGCTGCCTTATATGGCCATCAGAGTCAAAGAGCAAAAGAGAGTGGGCTGTGTGGGTCAGCATGCGTGCACAAACACACACACACACAGAAGAAGAATGTGGAGGGTATCTCTCCTCAGAGATGCAGAAAGCCTGACCCCAAAGGCCTCACAAACTGCCCCAGCAACATCAGATTACTGCAAAACCCTACAACGGGAAAACACAACCTCCTGCCTGGTGTTTGTGTTCTGTTGGACGTGAATGCTTCGCTCTAATCACAAATCACACATAACTTTACTTCTCACTCCCCCACCCCCTCCAGCAGAGTGGCTCATCTTCTGCCTACAGACTGCTTCCCTTCTGCTGTGAGAGAAACTAAAGGTTATCACGCCATGGCCGGCTGCATATCTCTCAAAAGGCCCCTCTGTCTCAGCACTTTGTAAAGCGCGAGGTGATTTGTGTTTGAGGTTAACCCGAGAGGTCAAGCTGACTTTCACAGACTCTTCGCCATGCTAAAAGCCCAGGGTCAAATGCAGATAAAGGGGAGGGGAAGACGCACGGCAGCCCTGGATAAGAGCTTTAAGAGATAAGAGATGAATCTACTTGTAAATGTGCAGCTTACGAGGCTGGAGGAGGAGGAGGAGGACTCATGATGGAGTCAGTACCATGAGCGGTCCTCCATATGCATCTGGTCGTTTCAGCTGGTGGTCAGTCAGGGATTTTTTTTTTTTTTTTAAAGGCACCCCCAACTATCGCCACTTTTATGGCATTCCTAAATCCAAATCCTGCTTCATCCCCTGCAGAGCTCATGGCAAAGAGAAGCTTTGTCCAATCTATTGGGCTGCTAATGGATCATCAGGGGGTTGTCTGTGTGTGTGTTAATTGGAGAAAGTCTGTTTAATTAGGCCTCTGTGCATGCTTTTGTCACTTCTTGTGTTGAAAACGATTAGGGTTGTCAAATAGACAGTAGTTGTAAAAGGCAGACTGTGTGTGTAAGAACAAATCTGAAAAAGAAAAACAGGTTATCTGATGATTTGTGTATTTATTTCACAAATAATCATCTACTGTAACCGTGACACTGGCTTTAAAACATGTTGTAGATGATGTTAAAAAGACTCAACAGTTATGAAGTTATTAGAAGGGTTGCCAGGAGAAAGTCTGTTTTCTCTACAAGGATAATAGCAGCATAGCTTGAGCTTTTTAAAAAAATATATTTTAATTTATACACGAAAATCTCATTTACAAGAGAGACCTGCTATATACATCAGCAACAAAAAACAACAATAGTCATACAATGTACTTTACACTTCTAAAAATACATACATACAGATGTTGCCAACAGAAGCGTTTTCACTTGTATTTTATATTAGGAACTTGTATTTGACAACAAAGGAATTATTTCTCAAATTCCTTTAGTAGGTTGCCAAACCTTTGCATTTTTAAACTTTTTCAGATTTACATTTTTTTATGTACTCAGTTTATCAAGTACAACAAAGTGTATACTCTAATGAATTATAATGTTTGAGCCTGTTTTTGCTTCTAATTTTAAAAGAGAAAAGAAACTGGTGATGCAATGTGTAGTTATGTGAGTCATTTGGTTGGGACAAAATGGAGGGCAGAAAGTTGCAAAGGGCCAACCTGACCTGAGGCACTGAGGCAGAAACTAATCCTACCTTCACATTATAGCGCTGCTATAATTTGATAAAGCTTGATGCTTTTTTCACTCTGGGAGAGTTCATAGGTCATTTAAACTCAGATTTGTGATGCCTGTGGAATAAGTTAAGTTTCATAATGGTTCAATTCAGATTTGATCAGTATAGCAGTTGGATACTATTGTTCCCACTTGAGTGTGCTCATCAGTCAGTGGGACTGGCTGTGTGGTCAGTATGAACTCAGACCAGTTAACTCCAGTTGTGCCAAGAAGAGAGATCAGACATACAGATCCACTCAGTAAAATAGAATATTATTGAAAAGTCAATTTATTTCAGGAACTTTATAATTAAGTGAAACACATTAAATATGATGATTTTCCGCTTACAGTCGTTGAAACCATGAAATTTAAAATTAGAACATTACATCAGACCAGTACAAAATATGTATGTTTGAAGTCAGAAAAGTAGGCTTAATGAAAAGTTTGTTTAATACCTTTTTAAAAGTTGTTTATTTTAAATAGTATTTTTAATCTAACATAAAATACATATATTCTAATATGTTGAATATGTCTGTAAATGCTTATAGTAGAGGTGCAAATTGCTAAAGAATTTCCAACCAACTGTCCCTGACGATTCATGTGTGTGAGCATGTATGCTTTGAGGCAGAATAAATTGTACAGATTTTTCCAGCACTGGAAAAAATTCATAATAAATGGATGTGTCTGTGTGTAGCCAAATCTTGCTTTTAAAATTCACCATCATTTGAGATATTTCTTGATATATGTAAATCAGGTCAAACTGATCAAGTTAAAAAAGTTACGACAAGCTGCACAAAGTAAAAGCATCTACAGAAATGTTGGCCAAAATGAACAGTCACACACCAGCAAGACATAAAACAGTGGTGCCTCGTGTGTGCATGCCATCAGTTATTTAACATGTTTTACACTCACTGCTGCTGCTGGGAAACTAAATATAGAAATAGCTGCAACAAAGAAAATAAGTAATAAATAATAAATGAAGAAAAGGAATAAAGCAAGCTATTGGGCATAGATATGGAATTACATTGGGCTTTTAGATGTGGATGAAAAGAAAATCACTGCTGCTGTAAAAAAAAAAAACTGTTTCATTCCCACCTCTCTCTAGGCTTTAGAAACAGTTGATGTGTGGAAAGTTGGACATTTAGTGGGCATTTAGAACTAAAGGCCAAGTTCGGTTTTGCAGCTAAAACTAGTTCCAGAGAACATTTGATCTCTTTTAAAAAAATCTCCTGCTGATAACCTAACATAATTAATGTTCCATTTCAGAGCTTTGGTGTTTCAGCCTTTTAATCTGCTGCCTGTCTCTGAACTGGAAGCTGCCATCAGATCTTTTTTTTTCTCCATGTTTTCATCTGTGGGCGTAATGCTGGATACTGTGGCAATAACTGCTCCAAGGACGTTTCTTCATTCCTTCCTTCTTTGCTGGGAGCAACATCTTTACCAGCTGCTGGTTCAAAGGTCACGGCTTCAGAAACATGTAACGTGATAGACAATTGTCTGATCTTTTCCTGTATATTAGTAATTGAAAGTTAATGTATATTTACATGATGCTGTATCCCAATTCAGCATCTCAAGAGTGTTTGGGATGCCTGACTCTGTCCACCACAGCCCACTGTACAGGCAGTCAGTCTGCCCTCCTGCAGGGTGGAGGGTACATTAGCTTGATTTACTCATAAAACAGTTTTCTTATTTGTTTGGTAGCAGAGTCCTCCTGGAACATCCATCTGTTTCCAGGTTTTTATTGTTGTTTACCTGTATTTCTCCAGCTCAGAAACATTTTTGGTGGTTTGGAAATTATCTTACACAGGAGAACCTTCCAATTGTCATAACTCCTAGTCCATGTGGCCTGTCGTTTTCTCTCCTTCTTTGGGATCCTTGTTTGTTGCTTCACCACCTTGCTCAGTTATTCTGAGATGGGATTCGATGTTAGCTTGAGTTCTTCCATGCCTTTTGTCCAACTTGGAGCCATTTTTGCTGGTTGTTAGCTGCTGACAATCTTGGTAGTTCACCAGCCCTTTGCTGGTTGTTCCAGCACATGAAGGTAAAAAGTGTTTAAATGTTGAAAAATAGCAGAAATGACTAAAACCTCAGCATTTGCTTGGCTGTTTAGTCATAGTTCATATACTCAGTAGATTTTCACTAAATTGTAGGTCAGATCTGTCCAGCCCCTCTTAGCCAGTGGCTACCTTAGCTCTCCTGTTATTAGAAAATGTCATTATATTTACTCTGTAAGTCTTGAAACACACTTCAAAGGAATTTGATGGCACACTTTAAATGAAATTTCATCTTTTTCAGTGAACCAGCCTCTTTTTCTGCCAATTAAATTTATTGTAGTCCCAAATTTTCAGCAGCTTTAGGTCGCCAGACTTTGAGCTTGCAGGGTGGGTCATTAGACCTCACCTGTTGGCGGGTCTAGGAATGAATTAAGTTAACTTTTCAGCCATTAAAGTTAACCCTTTCCGTGCACAATGTTCTGCCAGCCTCAGAGCCAGGTATCCCCCAGCTCCCAGTGAAACCCGATCTCAGCTGCATCAGCATGCGGAAAAAAAAAAAAAAGAGACTTCTTCACTCACAGTGGTCAAGGAGAGCCTGTGGAGCCCTCTCACAGGCGTGGCATTGTCGTCACGCTCTGATGGATGTCAGATGTTTAGACTTGCAGTGACAGCTTCACCCTGAGACCACGGTGACCTTTGACCCCAGAGGAATGGACAAGCCTGGCAACAAAAACAGAGGCCTTTTGTGCAGGTCAGAGGGAAAACATCTGCTGCGCTCAAGACACAGAGACACGAGAGGGATTGACCCTCCAGGTTTCTCTTCAGTGTTCGGTGGGAACGCTCGGAAAGCCACCGTACCTGACGATGTCCAGAGTAAAAATCCCTTTTCCCAGACGCTGCAGCAGCCCAGCTGGAACATGGATTTAAATTAAAATATACATAAACACAAGGTGAAGGAGAAGAAATTACGCTGAATTGCAGTCATTGTATTTAGAAAAAAAGGAGTACATTTAAAAAATGTCCACGTTTTTTTCTCTAAAAAGCATCTGAGATTAATCTAAAAATTTACAGATTTTTTTTCTAGTAAATTTTGTTTTCTAATTGCAATGTGGCCCTAACAGGCTGTGGCAAGCAAACTGAGCATCAGAAGGCCTCAGTAATCTGTCACAAAGCATGGTGGAAATTTTACTTTGTGTTCTGAGTTGTGATTTTGCTGATGCACACAACTGGATGTTTATTCACAGAGGGATAAAATAAGTATTGAACACGTCTACGTTTTTCTCTGTAAATATTTTTTTTACTGTGGCTTTTGCCTTGAAATTCACACCAGATGTTGGTAAAGGGTCAATACACACAAAAAATTTTATGTAAATTACTCAATTAATGAATTATGTGAGGTGCTTACACGGGGAATAATACTGAATCTAATTAATCGGGTTTCATACGTAGTAGAAAAAGCCATGTTTCCTGTGTGTAGTTTCCTGTGTGTAGAAACTCATCTTTCCAGCCAAATGATATTCTTTGTATTTCAGGATTAAATTCCCATCATGCTCCACTGAAACATTTTACACTTTAAAGCTTCTTTTGTTACCTTAGGTAAGTTTGGCAAGACTTTGCTAAGGTTATGGTTGGTTTTAGAAATCATAGGCTTTTCATGTGTTACTTTGCTGATGACAAACTATAATAAACCGTAAAATTTGAACTAAAGCAGCTGATATTGTTTGAAGCGGATATGGAGCCAGAATGCTGTCTGAGGTATTTTCTTGGCTTTTATTTTATGGTGTCGTTTGTAAAGTTACACAGTCAAAAATTAACAGCAATAATTTGTGTTTTTTTATTTTTAGTCCATCGTAAGAGAAGAAAAACAGGAGTTTCATTCATTTCTAAATGCACCATTTTCAAACAAAAGAATGAATTATCAAGCTAAATATTTAGGTACAATCTGAATATTTAGTTAACAAACTAAATGCTTAACTCACTAATTAAATATTTAGTTTGGAACTGTGACATTTATAAATCAAACAACGGTTAAAATGGTGAGAATATACCTTTGGAAATTGCTCACCCAACTTTTTTCTCTTATGAATAACCCAAATTATTGTTGCTAATATTTCACCGTGTAACTTTACAAACAGCTCTCCATAATTTTATGCTTTTTTTTTTCTAGCTTCTTTTGTTAACATTACAGTTTTTATTTGTTTGTGTAGAACCTGGGCTGTGAGAACCATTTCAACTGTCCCATTCAAATAAATATATATACTGAGAAAAACCATGAAATGTTCAATGCTTATTTTCCCCGGAGAAGCTGGAAGAGAGACAACAGACAGCAGACTCTTTCTACATAGAGCAAGAACTGTGCACATCATTTGGCAGCAGATTGTTTATTTGTCCTTGTTCCATCTGGCTGAGGACTTCAGCCCGTCTCCTGCCTGTGTGTCCCTCAGTACAGAGACGGCTTTCTTCAGGCCGGACGCCCAGGTGTGATTTGGGAAACCAGATACTGTGGAGCAAAGCAACAATGAGTCAAACATCACTGGAGGGAAGCCTTGTGGGCTTATCCCACTAATATTATTGGTAAATTAGTTTAATTATATATGTTAAAACTATTTGAGGATTGAGATATTATAGCATATAATGGCCAAAACGTTAAATTCTGAATATTTCAATGGATTAATTTTGACAAAGAAAACCAATATGTTTTCGCCAAGAAGTTGCTCTTGCACATGCTGAGAAAAAACAAATCTGAAGCTGATGAAGCAAAACTATCACTGGACATTAAAACATGCAGGGGAAACATTCTTTGCAGAAATCATAAATGAAAACATGAACAATGCTCCAGCTTTATTTGCAACAGCTGACAGGCTCACAAACCCTCCTGTGACTGTAGCACCTGAACTCCACTCTGACACGGCCTGCAGTTTTACCAACTTCAAAGAAGAGAAAATAAACAAAATAGAGGTAAAAATAATAGAGGGCTAATCTGCACATCTATACCTAATCCAATATCAATGCTGTGCTCAAACATAACAAATGCAGAACAAATTAAGCTTAGAAGAAATTATAAATCAATTAAGCTGAAGTTCTTGCTGTCATACCCACAACTTTCCTTAAGAAAGTCCTGCCTGTCATTGTATCTGACATGATTATGTATTCCTCTCATCTTATTGCTAGTTTTGAACCATAATAAATTAAACGTTGACCAGCTTATTGGTGTATTGATGATTTTAATGATGGCACTAAACAAAATGGTTTCTCAACTGATGCCTACATGATATTTTTTAACTTTGTATTTTGGTGATTTTATAATGTGAAGCACTTTGAACTGCCTTGTTGCTGAAATGTGATTTATAATTAAACATGATTGATTTATTGATTGATTGAAGCAAGTGCGCCAGTGAAGATGTTTCTTGCTTTTAAAAGGCGAGCCTGGGGTTGTGGGATGTGCACATAAACAGCTGAACAGTCCGCCAGTTGAAGCTGCAGTTACCATAGCAACCATCAGAGACTCCAGGAAGTGTGGTTCCCAGTCCTCACATTACCAAACTAATGATCAGAAATCTTCGAAGTAGCTGTTAAGATACACTGTGAATTCTTAGATGAACGTTATAAACTGACTCATTTTAGGAGTGATAAAAAAAAATGGACAAGAAAATAAATCCTGGGGCATTCCAGAGTTTAAAGGGATTTAATGTCAGTGGCAAAAACAAAAAAAGTCAAGCTTTTGCTACTCATAACTCAAAGACACGGAGCAGTTGAAACCTTTAAATTTGAAATTAATTCAGGAGATGAACAAATTCAAACTGCAGGAGGACTTCTGATGGAATATGGGATTATTTATTTAAATGAAATGGCTTATTGTAGCTCATCAATGCTACTTTTCTCTGCAAATTAAAATAGAAAAATAAGAATGCTATTCTTTACTTTGTCACTTGCTCTAAGAGAGGTTGTTGTGAGACTGTGAGACCCTGAAACTCAGAAACTGATCAACAAATGAATAAAAGCTGAAGACAAAGCATCAGAACATTACGTGTCGTAGCTGTCTGGACTCACCTCAAACTGGAAGGCCATAAATCATTAAATGTTTTAAAAGTTTTCTTCATGCATTTCTTGATTTAGTTCTGTTCAAGTCATCCATGATAAATATGCAGCCAGCTTCAACGGCTCTACTTTAATAATTCACAGATGCAGACTGTTTGTGGGATTCAGTCATCAAATATTGACGACACGAGAAACAGATTCAATTAAACGGCAAAAATGATTCAAAAGTAAAAATTCTGCATACAGCTGTTTATCTTGTCAGCCATGTGCTGGAACGTTCTCCCCGGCTCAGTCATTCACTCAGATTGTGTGGTCACTTGTGGTTGTAGGAGTTTTCATTTCCACCAGGTGGCAGTGTGCTCCATGTCAAAACTTGTCTGATTTGAGGCCAATCTTGGGATCTCCCTCCGCTCAGCACACATCCTCACTAAAACCAAAGGGAAGCTCCAGCCTGCTCCACTATTTTACTCTAGGAACAAAAAATTATACAAATGATCAGATTTGGAGATGTTTTAATTTGTTTAAAAATTACTAAGAAGTTCAAATAACATGACATTCAACAAAAAACAGGGAAAAAAAAACAGGAAAACATGGATGGTAGTGACAGTGTTGAAAACATTTGTGTTCAGTTTCTTCTGTTATCCGGTAGCTTGGAGAAATCTCTCTCCATATCAGTTCATTTCAGCTGCAGGAAGTTGGCAAGATGTCCTTTACCAACATTGTAACAGAATTACATAACCTGGCTTTCTACTCAACATATTGTTGCTAACCTTCCTGCAGTCTTTGCTGAGGCTGTCATAAAAAACCAATAGAGATTTCTCAAAGATTTAACACAAGAAAATATGCTAATTCATAGCAACCTGTAATAATTGATTTTCATGACCCAATATTATTTATGTTTGTTCCTTCCAACAGACTTTATACTTATAAAACCTTCTGGAAGTTAGAAGTGAGTGAAGTAGTCCAGTTCTACATATCAGACTCGTATACTTCTGGCTTGTCATTGGGTGAGAGGTGGGGTCAGCACAGACAGGTCGCCAGGGCAACACAGAGACTTGATCAGGATGCTTCACTAAGTGCAGAGTTTGCACTGATGGAAAGATGATTCTTACTGGACTTACTGGACACACATGCTCATCCTAGAATCTTTATACCACTGAGCCTCCATAAACTTTTTTCTGAATGATGATGGCTGCAGGCCTTCTTTTATTTTTTTAGCCTTAACCATTGCCGACAGAAAATGGCAATGAAACCAAGTCTGTCCAATCAGTGGACACTTTATTATGTACAGTACAATTCAGTCGCTTATTAATGTAAATAGTGAAGCCAATCACATGTCACAGCACCTTGATGTATGTAAGCATCTAGGCAGCTTCTGTCTTTTTTTCTTTTAAGTTTAAAGTGAGGATCAGAAAGGGAAAGAAAAGGAAGTTTGGTGACTTTGAGGTTGGTTTGGTTGTTGGTGCCATAGAGTGGCTCTCCTATAGTAACCGGTCTGCTTCTGAGCACAGCTTCATCTCTCATCATCATCATTCTGATATGATGTTTGCAGACTTTTTCTCAGATTGTAAATACAGTCAAAATGGATCTTTGGAAACTTTTAAGCTCATAGAGCTCACAGCTCATAATTCTGACCTTTCAAGCATTTGGCTTTGTGTTGCCATTAAAAGTCCTGACCGTTACTGTACGTCTGACAGCTACAAAACTCTTTGAAAAACTGTGCATTAACTGGATCTTCTACTTCTCAATGATCGCTACTGTTTCTAGCGTGTTTTCTCTCTTTGTGCAGGTGAGGAAGCAGACTTCTAGAGCCTTTAAATAAACTCTTCTCTTATCTCCTTCAGACACAAAGCAATCTGGTGCCTGGGAATCTAGTTACCAACAAACACAGAAACAGTCGAGCTCTTATTAATAGGCTCGTCTGGCTCCATGACAAAATAAACTAAGCATCACATCGGTGGCGGGGACATGTAGTTCAGGATTGGTAAACAGCCTTACGCTGACAGGAAACCTTCCTGGTAAACACACTTCACTTTTCTTTGTGCTCTCATGTCCTCCACTGACAACACAATAGAGCTCTGGTTCCTAATCACCTCCATGCTGTGATTTCCAAACTGTAAACTGTGCATTGTGTAAAAAGCAGGACCTGAGTGGGAGCAGATGCTCCACACTTCACCATGTGGGAGTTATACAGATTTGGCTTATTTATGTTGTCTCAAGTGTTTCTATTCCCACAAACAGCTGGATCAAAGTTCAGCTCTTGTTTCCAGGAAAGGGGTCTTAGTCAGAGATTGTTAAAGGAGTGATAAAAATCTAGCCACTTAGAAGACACTTCATAGGAAACAGGACTGACATCCCTTTGTCCAGGCTGTGTCCAGCCTGGTTCCTCAGGAAATATTATTTTTTACTTGGCCTTCCAAGTAAAAACCCTTTTATTGCACTTCTAAATAATTCTGCATTGTTTGATTTTACTGTATGTCCTTGTGTGAAAATATTTTTGGATTCATATTTTTTCATTACAAGACTTTATGAGCTCATCCTAATCTTAAATTTGTCCTTCCTTCTCCAAAACCCTTCAATAAAAACTGCTTCCATTCTCCTGAAGTCGTTGCTGGTGGTCACTTATTCTGACCTCCTCACGTTACAGTAACGTCAGCGGGTTGTTCGGTTTGTCTGAGTGGAATCATGTTCTGTTAGCATAACAGACCATCAATCCACTTTATTTCTATGATCCATACTTTGCTGCAGGTTGGTGCCTATACTTCAGGTCAGTTGGGGAGAGTTGAGATACTGTTGATGCCTTTACAGCCCTAAAATCTGACACAGTGTGACACTTGAAAGTAATTTTAGTGCTAAATCATGGTTCCATACATCTTTGGACTGTAGGAAGAGGCTGCAGTCCCTCCAGAGAGTCCATGAGAAAATGTCCAGAACCAGGCGTCAGCTTGGACGTTAAAAATCGTCATTTTTGTCCTGATCATCTTGGTCCTCAGTGTTTTGTGTAGCTGGTAGAACTTGTTTGAAACTGTTCAAGATTTCAATATAAGTTGTTTTAAATTCAATATTTCCCCATGTGTAATCTCTGGTCTGTGACTCTGCAAACAAATCTCTTTTCTCATTAGATCTGAGTGATTGAAATGATCCATACATAGAGGTCAAGGAACTATCATTATCACATTTTCCGTGCAAAATTAAATTTAGAATTTTGAAAGTTGCAAATCAGCTAAATGACCTGAAGTTGAAATTCACTGCACAGAGGAAAAGTTTAGATGCTTGCATTTTGTGGAGTTTAAAACATGAAATTAAAAACACTTCATTCTATCCTGAAAAAAATATTTTTTATGACTGAAGAAATAGTATGCTAGGAAAATCCATCTCTGACTTCTATCTAAGTCGACTAAAATGTAGTAAGATTTAATCATCTAAAATTTGAAAAAATCTTAAAATGGGACAAAAATGTGACTAAACAAAATTTAAATCTGCTGTTATAAAGACAAAAACAATTGTATCTATCTAGACAAAACTCTACAAGATACAGATGAACACTAAACATGCTACAAATAGTATTTTATAGTCATAAACTTGGTGAAGCCCAACCCAGCATGATGGAACAGTGAGTCAGTCAGCTGGTGTTTCATTAGACTATTACAGATTCATTAAAAAGATGTCAGATAGCAAACATTCACAATCAATAAACTAAAACATTTCATCATTTTGACGAGGCTTGATTGTCAAATTAGAAGTGCAGTTTGAAATAAATGTCCTAAAGCATACCTTTTATTTAGCCCCACATTTCTGTATGAAAAATGTTTTATTAATGTATTTACTGGAAGTGGAAAGTCATCACAATTAACAGAAGTAAAGGCTTTCAAACATTCAGCTGTGTGTGTTTAACCTATATAATGCATTTCACTTAGTGATGAAGTTCCAGAAATAAATGAATTTTTTAATAATATTCTAATTAACTGAATGAGTCTTTGTAATCAATCCACTGTTTTTTCAATAACTACCTGTAAGTTATTGATTATAACAATTACTTCATGTTAAACTGACTTTCTTTATATTCTTTAAAATATGTCAAAATTATGAGAAAGATAAACGTCTCCATGTTGTTCCAGGCCTGTTTGCTTCTGCTTTTTCTAGATGAAAACAACATCAGCATCGTTACACAGAACACCTTTCTTCCCGTCCCCAACATACATTACAGATATTATATAAAGATATATCGGATATATGCTGAAATCTTGAACGTTTCTTCAGCTTATTTATTCCCGTCTCTCATTGGCCAAATGTTATTTTTCCCTCCTTAGGCAGCTTTGGCCCGGCGGTTCCTCCATGATTAGTTTTTTCCTCTCCAGATCAGATCTGCCATGCGAAGAACACATGGCAGGAAAAGTGGCGACTGCTACAATGAAACAATTGCTCTGCGCTCTGGATGGCGTCGGTGCATGTTTGCCACAGAGGAAAGTGGATTGACGTCAAAATGTTGACAAGAGACTCAGATCATCAAAGACGTTCCGGGGGAGAATTCCAGCAGAACAACACATGGCTTTGTCCTTCTCTCATGCTGCGCGCCGGAAAACGCTCTTCATGATCCCATAAATATGTTTTTGACAGCTTTATGGAGTGACTCCACATATCCAACGTGGTGCAGCGTTCAACTTTGGAACATACGCAGTTGAAACCAGATGTTTACATATACTTTCCCCCCCCTTTTTTTTCTGTCTGAAGTTAAATCAGACCAAACTTGTCTTGTTTCAGGTCAGTTAGAATTACCAAAATTATTTCCATTTGCCAATCGCCACAATAATGAGAGAAAGAACGTGAGAGAGATTTATTTGTTAATATCTTCAAAATTTACCTTACTATCCCTTTAAAATATAGGGGACATTTCGGTACCACTTTATGTGAAGGAGTGTTCATAAGACTGACATGACACTGTCATAAATGTGACATAACTCCTGCTATGAACATGGAGAAGTCTTTATGAATGTTTATGACTGTGTCATTTAGTAAATAATGACACTTTTAATGCAAAGTTGCTTTAAAATTTGCATTAAAAGTCAAATAAAAGTGCCATCTTCTAATTAAAGTGTCATTATTTACCAAATAATTTAGCTGCCATGTGCAAACGCTGCATAATGCCGAATTTGAGAAAATTCATATGAATCTTGTGAGATTGCAGTTATTTTGGGATGGTAGAAATATTTTTTCTTCACACCAAACATCTGCAAAAAACCAAACTTCTCCATATTTAATCATAGTGGGGATGCAGTTAGCTACAGCAGGTAAGATGTGCTTAACCTTTACACTTAAACTCACTTTAAAAAACTGTTTATTTAACCCAGACGTGTCATTTTACACTGAGAAAACATAAAGTCTTACTTACCAGTATTGCTGGTTTAGCTTCTAGTATAAATATCTAAATACATTTTAAATGAGACAAAGTGAACTTACAAGTAACCTTTCAGGATGAAGCAAGAGTTTGTTTTAATTCAATAATTACTTAATGTTGATGAAAAAGTACTAGTTCCATTTCCAGATTATTTCATTTATAACAAGTACTTTTTTTTATATTATGGAATTATTGACTTAAAACAATCATATTTTATATGCATAGTTTTCTTTCACATTACCTTTAAAACAACAAAGAGCAGTGCTCATTTGAAACACAGAATTACTTTAACATGGACTCATGTGTGTGATTGTGTGAATATTTGTGTGTTTAAAGCAGCCAATAGGAGGAGGAGGCTGAAGCTGGCTCCACTTTCCCTGAAGGGAAATGGCTACACTGAGGGGTTTATAAACCGATCGTTGTGTTTCCAGAGCTGCAGTGAGGAAACAGCTGACCTACATGTGCTGAGAAACTGGCTTGCTGTGAAATGTGTCTGCAGTGTTAAACCTGCAAGTTGCTGCAGGTTATCTTCCTACTTAGAAAAAGACTTTAACTTAGCTCGACTGACAGCTCATTGTAATCTCAACTCTTGGACAGCCTTGTAGTTTATCGACAGCGATGTACAGCAGCGGCTATTCCCAGGTCAACAAGTTCAGTCCAGAGGCTCAGAAGAAGATGCAGTACCGCTCGAAGGGCAAGAGTTGTGGCTACTACATGCGCATCATCTTCTTCTTCTCGTCTCTCATCCAGTCTCTCATCATAGTCAGCCTTGTGCTGTTTCTGATCTACGGGAAGGTGCAGGTCTCTGCCTCTTCGAATCCCGACCAGGACCTGGAGAAGAGGTTCAGCCAAATCTCCATTGAAAACGTCGCCCTGCAGAGCCAGAGGAAGAACCTCACCAACCTCCTTAACGCCACCCTCACTGAGAAGGCTAAGAACGACTACGACCTGGCTCACCTGAAGAGTTTAGTCAACAAGTCCATCGAGATTTTCAAGTACCAGAGCATGGAGATGGTAAGAAAGATAGAGAACACACTGTTAACTCAAACATTTTGGTGTAAAAATGCTTTAGAATTAATTAATTTATTTATTTATTTATAATAATAATAATAATAATAATAATAATAAGAGCTTTTTAAGAAAACTGAGCCTATGTAGTGTTTCTACGAAAACCTCAACATATGGCAGAAAGCAATGCATTCTGGGTTATATTCAGAGTAAGATGTTCTGCACAAACAGTTTGCAGCAGTATTTCTCAAAAGCTTGTGGAGGAAAACTGTTGAGGAATCGACATTTTCATCTTATTAAAGTGTCTTGCAATAAATATCCAATACCACTCATGCCTTTCATAAGCCAGCAGTATTCTGAGGGCTTTGGGAGATTTTGGCAAAAATACCATTTTTCTTTCCTGCATCAGGGTCTTTGAATAATCTCTAGTATTTCATAAAATCAAAACATCCATTAAGGACTTTAGGATGTAGTAAATGCAGTAAATGTAGGATGTTGTATGTCCAATCATTTGTTTTACTGTCTGTGTATTATTCTTGGTTTTATTTCTGCCTGTTGTTTTGGCCAGGGCTCTCTTGTAAGATTTCTGATCTCAGTGGGTCTTCTTGGTTAATAATAATAATAATATTTCATGTATACTTTTAATGCATTTGGCACACAGAGGAGTTTTGTGCTGAGGTAGGAAGGTGGTGGGGTTTCCCACATGCCACGTCCAGCCCCAGTTTAAATGCGTCTTACTTTCTGTTGTGAGCTGATTCCACATGTAGATTGTTCAACCGTTTGTCAGTCTGACTACTGTAGTTTATTGGTTGATGTATTTATTTTCCTGTCAGCTCCACTGAAAGCTGTTTCTACAGTGTGTTTAAATATACTCACCGAGGAAACAAGAAGGTGTTCCAACATTAGGAACGCGTAGAGGCGTATCCACACATATACGCACAAACAACCACATAAAAGTGGAAATGCATTTATTTTCCATGTTTCTGTAGGTGTTCGTGTGTGTTACTCAGTATTGTGTTCAGGGGAACTGAACTTTTCATACAGCTGAATATTTTTTTGTTGAGTTGTTTGTAGAAGAAAAGATTTAAAAAAAAATTCACAAGATCAGATCCAGTGTGCAAAAGAAAAAATGATGTGAATGCTTTCCATCATTCTTTGAAATGGCCTTAAAAATGTCCCAATTTTCTTGTCTCAAATCGACCATCTTGAGATTGAGGATTTCCTTTCTGCTGAATTTTACAAATCAGTGGCTTCTTTCACTTTAAAGTCAAAAAGTAATTCGTTTTAATAGAGTTTATGTTATAAACGGCTTTTATCAAGTTTTGTTCCTGTCTTTTATCAAACAATGTTTGTCTTTAATTTTATGCGAAATTGATTATTATTGTATAAAGCTTAAATGAACTTTAAATGCATTGCAATGTATTATACATGTGTTACATGTAATTATAGTTTGTAAATACATGTAGTGTTTGTAGTGTTGAACAGTTGGTCACACTTTATTTGATAGCGTGTGCATAAGACTGACATGACACCGTCATAAACATGACATAACAGTCATGAACATGAAGGAGTCTTTATGAATGTCAAAAAAGAGGAACCCTATATCCCATGTTCAGCAACACTTTGTTTGAAGGGTTGTACATAAGACTGGCATGACACTGTCATAAATATGACATAATACCTATTATGAACATGAAGGAGTCTTCATGAATGTTTATGACTGTTGTCATGAAGTGTCATTCGGTAAATAATGACACTTTTAATGCAAAGTTGTTTTAAAAGTTGCATTAAAAGTCAATTAAAAGTGTAAACTTTGCATTAAAGTGTCATTATATACCAAATAATTCAAAGATTACATTTTTAATGCAACTTTTAAAGCACCTTTGCATTAAAAATGTCATTATTTACTGAATGACCTTCATGACAACAGTCATAAACATTCATGAAGACTCCTTCATGTTCATAATAGGTATTATGTCATATTTATGACAGTGTCATGTCAGTCTTATGTACAACCCTTCAATCAAAGTGTTGCTGAACATGGGATATGGGATTCCTCTTTTTTGACATCTACTCAGGATCTGATTTTATTTGTATTAAGGTGAAATTTCAAGAAGGAACTTGTAAATATTTTTTGCATTTTAGTTATTAATTATGTTAAATTCTGTCTGTTTTGTGGACGTTAAAGTTCAGCAAAATCACCTTTGTGACATTAAACTGTGACATTAAAGAAAAATGTTCAACTTTGACTGCAACATTTTGAAAAAAAGTGCTGCAAAATATTTTGGGCCACAACAATCTCAAAAAAAAAAATACATCTTGACATCCTGGAGTGACTGATAATATTTCAATAATAATCCTTCACAGACTGAGAGACTAATGGCTTTTTTCTTACTGTTTAAATAGAAACAATGCGAAGTAGAGCTGATGAAATGCAGGATGCAATGCATGACAATCCGCACTCTGAGTAAGTATAATACTTATTCCAACTCAAAATGTTTTACTCAAACCCAAAACATAAAAATACCATTCAATGTCACTCTAATCTCTGTAATATTTGTATGTATTTGAAACAGTAACTGCCTTTATTCACTGATATTTTCTGTTTAAAGGTGTCCAGCCTCCTGGGGACTGTAACTGTGGGCTGCTGACTGAGCAAATGAAAATTAGACTTCAGTTTTTGGATTCCAACTTTACTGCAACATCGAGGTCAATGACTCTAGAAAATAAGCAGATTGCTAAAGAGAGGGACAACCAGCTCCTGGAAGCTATCCGTCTCAGGAAAGAAAAATCCATTCTGGAAAAAGAGCTGGACCTCTTCAAGCAAAACTCTAAGAACGAGTTTTCCCAGTTGCTGGCTCCTGTCTCCGACGTTTCTAAGGCTTTCCTGGAGAAGATCGAATCTCTGTTCCCTAAGCACATCGCGTTCCAGCTCACCTGCGCAAAACAGAAGGAGCACCTGGAGCAGATCCACACCAACTGCACCAGCCTGTCCCGTGATGTGGAGAACAAGCTGCAGAACTACCTGAACGTGGTCGGAGAGCAGGTGTCAGACATGCAGATCGAGAACACCCGCCTGAAGGCAGAGAACTGGCGGCTGTCTGAGGACTACCGCGAGGTCATCCAAAATCGCACCGGCATTTTGGAGCAGCACAAACGGAGCAGAGAAGAGCTTCAGCAGAAACATGATCAGGAGAAGGAGAGACTCCTGATGGACAAGATGAAGCTGACTAGCGACAATAATAACCAGCTTCAGCAACTGAAGTACAAAGATTTAGTTATGGATGACCTGAAAGGCAAATTAAAGCAACTCAACATGTCATGCATGGCGAGGGTAAGAATCACCACTGAGGAGTGGTTTAGATTCCTTCTGACTTTACACAAAATACTGTGAAGAACATAAATCATTTCAAAAAATAATCTTTACAACGGATTATTTTATTGACTACATTCAAAACCCAGAATAATTACAATTACACAATGTCCCTTTAGCTATATTCTATCTCCATTCAATTGTCATGCAAATTCTGAGCAGCAGTAAAAAGAAAGAAAGAATATGCAAATTATGCTTGTTTCCATCAGCTGGTTTGGAGTGAATCAATCAGGCTGCACAAAGTTATTTCATCAGATGTCGACGCTGTGCATGGTTGTAGTGAACAGGAAGTAAAGGTTGGAAACTATTCTAAACAAGTACAAAAAAGATCAAAGTCATTGTTCACAACTTCTCTTTCTGTTCGCTGATTGGCTTGTTTGAAATTCTACTGGAGGAATCCAAGACAATGTAGGAAGACAGTGACCAGGCTAGCTGAGTTTTTTTCATTGTAGAATTGTCTTTTAAGATTTACTAAAACAATGACAAAAACACGGTCAGATTCTGGACCTGCTACCAATCTCAGATCCCGTGCTTTAGTTACGGGATGACGAGGAAGAGGAGAGAGATCTATGATGAAGCCTCAGCTGAACCCATCCAATCACCCATGGTAAAATGTGGCAAGACCAACAGGCCCAATTCTGGTCAGCTACATGGTTTCAGACACATGAGTGGACGGGTTCATTCACTACACCAGAACTTATTCTGTAAATGTGTTTCCATGTCCACTTTAGCTCACAAACTTTTCTCAGAAAAGCCAAAAGCCACCTCAAACAAGCATGAAAATGTTTTAGCTAAATAGAGGAAGTTATTTCAAATTTTACAATATTTTCTATTGCAATACTTCAAAAAAAAGTTGATAGAATCATGGTTTCTGTAGGATTTTCAGACCAGTGAATGATCACAGACATGAAGCAGCTTAAAATGATCCAGCATCAGGTTCAGAGGGGGACAGGTTTATTACTGGGGGGAGCAGAGGAAGCACAGAGAGCAGAAGCTGCTAAAAGTTGTGTAAGAACAGCTGAAGACTCCATGTTTGATGAAACAGAGAGCTGAACCTGGTGCCATTATTGTTGTCCCTGCATTGTTTTACTGGGAACTCACATGTTCATTTGCTGCTGTCTTTTTATTTCAGAATGCATGTGGTGGATACCCAGGAGGGGGCCTGGGCTCAACGTCGAGCATACAGAACCCATTCGGGACTGGCTTGTCAAACGGTGGTGGTTCCAGCTATTCCCCTTCCAGTTCTTCCAGTTTAGGTCAAAGTAGAACAGGAACAGTTGGGTCAAGTCCAAGCCAGAGTATTGCTGGATCAGGACTCAATAGGGCTGGATCCACAGGAACAGGCTCAGCAAGTTCAACCCTCTCATCCTATGGGTCAAGGTCAAGCCCCAGTAACACTGGGTCAACATTTAATCAGCCAGGATCAGCTGGAACAGGCTCAATAAGTTCAATTCTCCAGCAACCCAGGTCAAACCCAAGCCTGAGCGTTGGTTCAGGAATTAATAGACCCTCAAGCCCGGGGTTGCTTGGGTCAACTCTTGGCTCAAGCGGGACACAACCAGACAAACTAGCAGAGAGTGGGAAAAGCCTGTCATCCTTTGGGTCGTCAGTTGGGTCTTTGGGATCCAGACTAAACCAAGGTTCAGCTGGGACAGGTTTAAACAATCCAGCTTCAGGGGGTAAAAGCTCACCAGGTTACGGGTTGGCTTCGTCATCTGTGTCGAGTGGGTCTGGTACCTCAGCCAGTAAAACCAGTTCATCACCATCTTTGTCTTGGCTTGATCTTGGTCTTGGGAGCAGCAATTCAGGGCAAAGTAAGACAGGAAGTGTGCCAGGGAAACCATCTACTGGAAGTGGGAATGTTGGAACCGGGCCTGTGTTTGGTGGAGGAAGAACAAGCGGACAGGCGGGTGGTTCAGGTAAGACCAACCCCCCCCAAAATGTTATGTTTTAGTTCTATCTCTTTATTTTGTGATCCATTTTCAGGATTATTATATATGTAAAAAATTTTAGATGTTCAGAGGACTAGTTCCTGTGATGGTCTCCATGGCAACAGTCTTCAGAGTCACATTTTGGGTTTTATCCCAACCTTCTCGGGTTCTTAAACTGGGTGTAATCAGAAATTCATTCCATTTTTTTTCAGTAGTTTTAAACTTGGCTCTGATTTCCTGAGATAGAATCTACATGCAAATAAGGATGAACTCCCCTCTTTCCAAAGCCCTACCTCGTATCATTTAAGTCCAAATTATAAATAGTGCCATTGGTCCCTTCAAAACCATTACTATTTGGAATACACAGATGATTTACAACATGTCCTATTCACACTTTAACATCACAATGCTCATAACAACCTGGAGCGTTTATGTTTCATGATAATCACACATCGTTTTTCCTTCTGTGTTTGACCATTAGTTGTCACCAAGCACATCCAGGACCTGCAGCGCTTCATCAACCCTCCTGCCCCACAGTGAGTATCAGCATTCTGTCACAAAGGGGCAAATTAAACTGAGTTTTGCTGCTGAGTTTTTCATTATTTATTTAAGGGCTTTTGGAGAATATTGTGAGTATAAAAAAGAAAGAAAGGAAAAAAAATCACAAATAAAATATACTGGTGTATTGTTTAAATAAACATGAGATGGTACAGTGTAACCTACTTTGTGAAGATGGACCGGACATGTTAACATGAGAGCCTGACCCTCTTCCTCCTCATATCATCAACAACAATAACAACCACTAATTCACTTTTTCTCTTTGTGTTTTCCTTTCAGGGAGAAGCAAGATCTATCCAGAATGTTGGGCTAAACCAATGAAAATACATGTGGAGATGAAGTAAATATTTAGATGAGAAAGGAAGGACTTTACAACAGGGATTATGCAGGTTTCTCATTCTGAGCTCATGTACAATGACTAGCAAATTTTATTTAATATTTCCCACGTTTTTAGTCATGTAATAATCACAAACCTCCATGTATTTTATCACTCTTGTCACTGAAATTACTGGCAGTTCCTTTTATTAAAACAGATTCTGTATGGTTGAACATCTGGATACAGTAGACTCCTTGGTTTAAATGAGAGTAAAGGAGCAAAGAATGCTTAATTTTTCTTTCTTTGCTTTTGGAGTTTAGGTGCTTGGGTGCAGTGGCAGACAAGTTAAACAAAAATATGTAGTTGCTTTTTTTTCTTTCTTTTTCTTTTGCAGATTTTCAACATTATAATGAAAAATCTTTAAGTAAAGGTAATTTCAACTAGCATCCAGTTAAAGTCCCGATTTGCTGTCTAAGAAAACAGCAACAAGCAGCTACATCATATAACTGTTTGTCTGATATGATACGATATGTAAGCCTTCATCCCATTCTGCTGGCCATTTACTAGTTACGCCGCTTTTGAAAGCAATTGATTTCAGTTTATTTAAGGTCATCGTAGTAAAGGGGGCAGAATGCACTGCGCACCACATTTCTCAGATTTCTATTTGTAAACGATTTCACTTTGAAAACCATGTAACATTCCCCTTTATTTCATAGTTATTGTCTAATTTTTGTAGATATCTCGTATAGAACTGTGTTGAAAACCTCAAGACATATGAACACTTTTGCAAGGCACTGTGTTGAATATAAAGAAATAGAATGTACTATACATATTTCACCAGTTATGTCTTCAATATGCATCTACTGAAATTTATTTGAAAGCTGCTTAGCTCTTTTACTGTGAAAATTGTGCCACACATTATATTCATATATTATAATTTTTTTTGTAAATATATGAAAATAAATAAATAAAATAAACTTATAAAATTTGCTGGCAGTGATGTGCACCTAGAGCACCTGTGGACAAAAAGTGAAATGCTCTGTTTTTTAACAGTGTGCTCTGAACAAGGAAGCAGTTCTGGATTTAAAAGCCTCGCTCAGCACTGGCCCACATTTTTTTCACTTTTACTCGACAAAATGTCAACTCTTTTTCTGTTGTTTCCAATTACATTGTTTAAGAAGCGAAACCAACCAAGTGTTGAACATTATTAAACTTTGACTTCAGACCTCATGTGGCTGTTAATTTGAAATATTTATACATACATCCTGTTTAGGTCGTGTCTTTAACAGCTAACCGGTGGCTGCCCTTTCCCCACCTGATCACCTGAGCCTCCAGATGTCTGTCTATCTGTCTGTCAGAACAAAAGCATACCTTTGTAAACAAAGCTATTTAAACTATTACCCCACTCAGACCTGGAAATCACTGTTTGTCCCTTTTTGCGTCACCTATTGTGTAGCTAATTGTCTGCAAAGTGACTCGTTGGCCCCTGCTGCCACGGTTACTGGCAGAGAGGTTTAATCCTTCCATGGTGTTTATGTTTACCTGCCAACCTGTCAGAAGACAGAGGCAGACGGATGAGGGGAACCTTTGCTCGCAGTGTCACGTACGTGCAGGTTCCAAAAACAGCTCCACAGTTCTTCTCTGCCTAAAGATCTGGTTCCTGTCGCCCAGATGGAGGCACTAAACATTTCTCAGGTTAATCAGAAACGAAAGGCAGCTGGCGTTTGTCACATTTTACTCATTAGATATTTGATTGTCATGTTTTGTGTGGTCTTGACATGAAATATGAGGGAGGTTTTTTTTGTTTTTAATTATGAGGACATTATTCTATCAATCCTAATTAAGATCATTACACAAGCTCATAACCTTTATATATATATATATATAAAAAAGGAGGTAGATGAACAGACAAACATCCTGTTGGTTGCACCAAAGCCCATTTCTATTGTTGTCCATTCGTATGAGGACAGCTCTGCCCTGTCCAAAGGATATCCTTTGTTTAGCAGAAACAGTTTTTTCCACTTTTGGGATGTGCAGCTTTTTGGAGGAGTAGCTGTGAAGATAATAAAGGTCAACTGGGTGGATGCTTCGGGGAGTCATCTTATTAAAGACTCTCAGATTAAAGATGCATTCAGATAATTTCCACTGTCACCATGATGCTCACCTGAGTAAGCATACTTCCTGTCTGCTTATCTCAGGATCCCAGACAGCTCCTCACGTGTCAGCATTCCTGTGGATGAACAGCAAGGATTATGAGTAATTATTGTTTTAATCCAGCAGGGAACAATAATAAGTGAAAGAAGTACATAAATGCTAACTTATCAGTTTGAGACAAATTTTTTGTTGTGTTTACAATCTAGTAATGATGCAACCTATGAATCAAGAAAAAATAAGGAAAACATTAGGGCTGAAATGATTCATCGGATTAATCATGATTAATTGAATATTGAAATAATCGTCAAGGAATTCAGTAATCGATTCATTATTAGCTGGAGTAAACAGACAACAAAAGGCCATTTTCTGAAAGAACAACACACTGAGAGCAGCAATCAAACCTAAACTGTGCAAAAATTTGTACATTTTGCTTTTAACATACAAAAAAACCCTTTATCAATAAGTTCTACTTAGAGCTCATTAAGAGGAGTAATTTAACTTAATCAAATTTGGTTTAAAAAAAAAAAAAAAAAAACAATCTCCAATTCAGCAGCTCCTGCTGTCCAATTATGAATAGGTAAAACCAAAACTGATGACCAGGTCAGCCCTACTGCAGTTAAATTATTCAGAAAGGGCTGAGCTGTTCACATGTTGATACTGGAAGAATTTATTTACTAAAAATTAAAAAAAAGGAGGATTTGTAGCTGCAGATGGATACTTTGGTACAAATGACCACTAAAGACAAGCATTCACTGAAGATATTTTTTAGACAATAAAATGTTTATTTTCTTATTTAGGAAAGGAATTGTATTTGCATATTTTAATGCATTTCTGATATTGCAAAGTTGTTAAATGAAGAATCTGCAGAATGTGCCGATTTTCTTTATTCAATTAAATTGATTAATCGTCAGTAGATTGATTGATTAGTAAAACAATTGTTAGTTGCAGCCCATAGAAAACACCTTCTGAATATGTTTGTTTTTAGAGTATAGATAATGGCACCAAATGGCCTGAATCACAATTACTCAGTATTAGGAATTAGGGATAGGGCAGTTTCTTTACGGGGGTAACCAGTGTGGGTTTCTGTAAGAGTAAATGGTCTTCTGAAGGATTTGGGGATGTTGAGCCCGAGGCACTGATGAAGAGTCGGGTCCATTGTGCAGCAGTCTGCCCGGCCGCCACCCTTCTCTTCCTTTGGCAGGATATTGAACGGATGGTTATGATTACGACCTCCTTCCTAATCTGGGGTTGAAGGACTGCTGCCTCTTTTTCAGAGGCTCCGAATGTTCACATGTTATTTGGACTTCTAATTGCATTTCCTCTCTGCTGGGACTCTCACAATCCAGTCCAATAGATGAGGGTGGAAGATAGTGCTGGAGACCACTAAGGATGGACAATCTGTGGATGGGCGGGGCTGAGAGTATCCGTGACCTCCACCATGACCTCTACGGACGGAGCTGTTCTCAAAGAGAAAAACAAAGAGCAAATTAGCTGCTTCAAGAGACGTCTGATTTTCAGAGTTTCAGCTTCTTTAAGCCGAGAAGTTGAAACCTCAACTAACTTCATTAGGTCATCATAACAAACTACGGCAACCCTTCCAGAAGTTAATGATACACCAACAGGAGTTATTCACTGGAGGTTATGCACAGAAAAATTTTCTGAATGTTGAACAAATCACAGCATCAGTATAATCAGATTAATCAGGTCCTGGGAATTAAATGCATCAATGATTCTTAGTAGGTGTGATCACTTCTATAAATGCAGACACTTGGACAGTTTGCTGGTTTGTGACAATGAGGAAGCACATCAGGAAAAGATGTTAGGGAAGCAAAGATGTCACAGCAGTTCTAACTGGAGTCAGAAGAATCATGAAGCAGCACCATGGAGACCTGTTACAGAGTAAACCTGGCAGAGACCTGAAGACCCTGGGAAGAAAACTAGAGAGAAAAGTGTCAAAAGGCCACAGAACAACTGCCAAGATGCTAATGAATGAGTTAGCCAGGTGGGGAATTGGAGCTCTGCAGGAATGAACTGCAAGGCTGCAGAAAAACAAGAAAAACTTTCCATCCAGACAGGAGTGTGAGGAAAAAACCATCCATCATGGAGGTGAGCCCTTTGGTCCAATAAGAATAGGATGAAAACATCACTGATGTTCGGAAGATGAAGGCAGAGGTTGATGTAGCGTCAATAAAAATTAAATAATAAAAAACAGTCTTTAGATAGCTATTCACAAAGACTCTTCTATTTCACAGACTGTTCTAGAATCCATCCAAAACACAATGTTCTTTTTAAAAAATGTTAGAAAACATAAATCATTTGTAGTTGTTTATAACACCAACATTAAGCATTTGTTTGTGACCCAAGGGAAACCTATAATAATTTTATATGAAGTGAGTGTTAAAGAACATGCAAATTGTTTATTCAATAAAAATCTTGAAACTAAGGAACAATAACAATTTAAAAATTCAATTTGTTATATTTAAAGCTAGAAAGAAGTTGTTGCCAATTAATTAACAAAAGCTATTTGTCTTAAGATCAAGTGGTAGGAATAACACAAGGAAGTTTGATTTCCAAAGTAAAACTATGTGTATTACTTTAAAACTAATGTACATTCAGAAGTAAATCAGTGTGAACAAGAAGTTGAAAAAAATACTCTTCTACAAATAAATTCAAAACACTTTAAAAGACAAAGATTATGAGGTTTTATATACCAGTGTAAACAATTAGAATGATTGTGTACTATACAAGGCAATAAAAAATATTGTTTTGTGCGAGATTTTTTCTTCTTGTTCTCCAGAAGAAAAAATATATATATTAAAAAAATCATTGTCTTTAGAGGGAAGTGAACTGAAAACCTCTGGTATTTTCCTCATCATAACTCCCACAAAATGATAATGTCCTGTTGGAAAATCATATCTACAGCAGTTTCCTGTACAGATAATAAAATATTATTTCTCAGATAAGCTTCTGATAATTAGTCTATTGTATGATGTGAAACTCCCTTCTTTGACTTTTATTGTTTTCTTTGTGCTTATTTGTCTTTTTAGGAAGAATTGAAACTTGTCATGCACTTTGACCTCAGACGCACAGTGTTGTTTGTGTTCTGATGTATGTCAGATTTATCCAGCACCATAGCTCTATGTTGGCTCTCTGGACTGCTTTGACAGGTTGCAGTTGCCTCAAATATGGTCGTTTTATGGAGGTATTTTTACTGGTGTGACGAGTTGCTTGACTTTAGCAGGAATGAAAGCAGTGTGCCTTAATAATGTGCTTGAGAAGCCGTGCAGCTTTCCTGAAAGAATTAAGAAATAAACCACTCACCCCTGCCATCTAGTGGCCATAGCTGTATACTGCTATAACAGGGGCTTTTCTACAACACCATGGAAATAATGTGGAGAAATGTTTCATTGTAGTTTACTTTCACATTTTAGATGCATGTGACATGTATGGGTATGTAGGCCATCTTTAACATCTTTAACATGTACATGTGCCTTTACATGACCAGTTCACAGGACGCAGTGCATGATAAAAGTGCATTAATAGTGTGAATATGATTATAATTACAGACATTCTGTGCTGTCTTTAAAGGACCAGATGTTGAAGAGACTTATGGCATAGTCAGCTATGCTTATAATGTTGAGATACACTGTAAAAGAAAAAAAAGTCTCTAATTTACAGTATTTATTTTATTCATTCACCATTTCTGCTGAGGTCTGCTAAAGTGAAATGAATTCCATTGTGTACAGATTGGATGAAAGTGCTTTCTGTTCACAATCAACAATTTTGCAGAGGTTTTACCTTCACTGAGTCACCATGCAGCCAATAACAAGAAATGAAGGCTATGGATCTGCCATAAGGTTGAACATTTCAACGCTTAGTTGATTATTTAGCCATGTTGGAGTTTACGTTGAAAATGGCACACACAAGTTTTTTGTGTGTACACAACCTCTGAACATTTCTTAATCAATCAGAAATACATTAGGTTTTTGAAGCTCTTTAAGATCAGCTCAGCTTTTAATCTGTCCTGCTCCCATCTTTATCTATTCCCAATATTCCTCCCTGCCACACTCTCCTCACTGTTCATTCTTCCATGTGATCCATGAACCGTCTGTTACTTTTTCTCATCTCTGGTAGTACAATCAATCATCTGTCAACCAATCCATGCACAAGTCCTACCCAGACTTTGTCTTGACATCCTTATCTTTTGTACTTCTAGTCTTTAACTTTTAACTTTTTGACTTTTGATTAGCACTCACAAACATTCAAACGTAATTTGAATGTTTGTGAGTGTTTACTTTTGCTTGATTGTTTAGATGTAGGTTTATCTGTGTTTTATGTAGGTCAAACAATTTTTTAAAGTCCAACCTGCAGCTCAGTCTAGAAATTGTCAATTGATAAGAGGACCAATAAATAGAGCAAATGTTTCTTTGTTTAATGTGTTACACTGTGTAATGCTCTGTCCCTGTTTACACAAACAGAAGCCAAAGGCAACCATTTATCTCTGAGTGTCCCATGCTAGATACAGCCTGAGAAGGTCCTCATGTTTCTCAATAAATGTATGAACCACTGAGTCCAGTTGTGAGCAGCACTACTGGAGGGATTACAGGTGAAACATGAGCCCTCTTGTTCAGCATTCCTGTGTGAAGAAGTTCCTTAATAAAAATACACATTTAAAATAAATTGGAAACAACAACCATGATATCAACTTTTAAGAGGTCGCAAAAGGCAAAGTGATCAAGTGGGTCTTATGAGAAGTTTTAAAAACAGCCAATGAAGAGGTCTGTTTAATGTGTAGACGAGGTCATTCTTTAATTTATGGATGATATGGAGGACGACTAGAGTCACTGAAGAAAAATAATTCTGACTTTCATCTCAGAATTCTCAGGAAGGAGGAGGAAGAATGGACCAGAACTCCAACAAACTACTGCGAGAAGCTTATAGAAGCAAATCCAAAACCTTTGACCCACGTCATACATTTCAAAGGTACCAAATGCAGAGGAAATGTCAAATTCTGATTTGGAAGACATTGGTAAATAAATATCTGAGATTCTTTCTACCATTGTTATGGTATTCAACAAACAGAAATAATTTTGGTAACTAACAAACCAGAAACAAGAGAAGTTTAGAAGACTTAAGTGAGGGGGAAAAACGTATTTTTATTTGGTTAATGGAAACTTTTGTTTTCAGCTTTATATTTAACGGTGTGATGGATTATCACACACATTCAGATAATCCATTCAGACTAGATTGATTTGAGCAATAAATACTCCTATCTAGAAGAGACATGTCTCATTTTCTGTATGAGCCTGTAGCCCGCGCGCGTCCCCCGGTCTGTGTCGTCACGCAGTCACGACTGGCGCGCAGAACGTGCTGCTACATGACATGTTTATGTTCCTCGTGCTCCTCCCTCTCCTCCCTGACTGCTACACGCACCAGGCTGTCATTCCTACAGCCGGCAGCCATGTATTAACAGCAGCCTCCTCCGGGTTCTGACGGCCGTCTTCCTTCACGCAATGGAGCTCTTGGGCACCAACACGCAGGCGACGGCTGATGCCGACTCTGCGGCCGACGGTTGCAGCTGCGCCGCAGACGTCGACGGCAGAGACGGGGCAGGGGAGAGGATGGAGAGGACGGACAGGACGGTGCCCAGCGAGCACCAGGACAGGACCAGCAACCAGCAGCAGCAAACCGCCGGGGTGCTCGGTGAGTTCCCCTCCCCTCCCCGCCGCTGACAGCAAGCAGGAGCTACGTGTTTGTGTTTCATGTGATTGAAAATGAAGATTTACAAGCCACCGTGCCCGGGCTTTGTGACGCATCACTGACGCCGCGACGATCTTGGCTGAAGGGTTTTTGGTTTTGCGTGTTTCCCGGTGACGGGCCTGCTGGAACCACAGGTGCATTCAGGAAACATGAGCCATGTCCTGCTGCTGCTGCATTACTGGTTGAAAAGTAAATAAAAGAAGAATATGTTGCAGCTCTTTTTGTCTGGAGAACCGATGCATTATGAAATCCTGCTCTGTCATTATCTGATTAGTTAGATTCACTGAAAATGCTGCTGGTTTTATAACCTACATGTGATTTGTGTTTCAGGGTTCTGTTTGTTTGGTGTGTTTCTTTTCAAAGTCAAGGGCTGACATAATACATATTGATAGTAAAGTGTATTGATATACATTTTTAGAATGTATTTCATGTTAGTAATTAAACTGAACTCAATTTGGTCTATTTATAGCACTCAAATTTACCAAACATCATCTTAAAGTGTGTTAGAAACAGATAAATTTTATATTCAGCCATATTTGGGTGGAATATGATTTTTGTTTTCTGGATTTATCAATTTTATTGCAATTTATTCCAATCAATGGTCATGTTTTGATCAAATACACAGGCTAGGTGCATCGATAAACCAGCCTCAGTTTCCTATATTGGGAGAACGATGATTGGCCGATATTTACATGTGAAACCGATCTTACCGGTTTTATCTTCCTCTGCAATTAGTAACTTTTTTTCTATATTTAGCGACTTTTCAGACAAAAAAATTGGTAAGGTGCAAAACACGACTCATGTATGAACCTATCTGGCCTTAGTCACAAGTTCGAGTCCTGGCATGATGTCCTTTGCTGCATGTCTTCCCCATCTCTCACAGCTGTTAAATAAAGGCTACTTCACCCAACAAAATCTTAAAAAAAAAATAGTACTGACCAAAATCAGAAGGCAACAGTCTAATTTACAGCATTTACACTGATCAGACATAAGATTGTCAGCGTTGTTGGAAACATTATGCTTTGTAGTATGCTGGTTTTCCTTTTCCAGTCAAACCAGCACTGACATCCTGTGGCATGGACTCCTCTAGAACCCAGAAGCCATGCAGCTTCTGGGTTCAGCTTCCCCTAAGCATAGCTTAGGGGAAGATCTTTTACGTTCTGGGAATTGTCAGATGAGGCCTCCATGAATTGAATTTATGCGTCACACCCCAAAAGTTTTTGTTGGATTAAGATCTGGGGAATTTGGAGTCGATCTTCAAACCATCCTGAAGCATTACCACTTATTGCCAGGGAGTATGATCCTGTTGAAACAGACCAGGGCCATCAGGAAATACCAGATCCATGAACAAGTGTATCTAAGAATGTGTCAGTGTCAGAATAACATCCACATTGATCCAAGGTTTCACAGCAAAACACTGACCAAAGCATCACACTGTTTAGGCCAGCTTTCCTTCTTCTCATTGTGCTTGCTGGTGTCAGGTCAGCGACCCACACATCCAACCGTTCAGGTGATGCAAAAGGAAACGCCAATCATCAGATCAGGTCACCTTCATCCATTGCTGTAAGGTTCACAGCTCCATTGTTGATTCTTTCAGGGGTGAGCTGGTCTGCAGACCCTCACGCAACAACGCAACAAGCTTCAGTTTATTCTGATGCCTTTCTGTCAGAAGCAACATTAACTTCTTCAGCAGTAGTATGTATGTTGGATGGGAGCTCACAATTCCTTCCTGTTCCACTGATTGACAGTCACCACCTGGATGCTGCTGCCCATTTTTCCAGCTTCCGACACATAGAGTTTTAGAATGAAATGTTCACTAACTGCCTAACACATCCCATCCACTAACTGGTGCCATGATAAGATAATAAGGCATAAGGTTCTGATGGATCCATTTGAACAAAGAGGGTTCTAATGTATTCATATTTCAGTAGACAACAGTTCATATTTCATAACATTTATGAGCACCGATGCCACTTAAACCCAAAAATTAATCTGATTTGATTTGAACTTCATAAGCAGTTGTTGTCACAGGTCCTAGACCTTTTCATATATCTGTAAGTTTTTAAATGAAAACTAAAGAGTTGTTTAGTAGGGGTGCACTAATTGGTGTTTTCTGACCGATCACCGATATTTAAAAAGCCTGACTTGCTAATTCACCTGTTGGCAGATACCAATATTTTTGTCAAAAACGTTGCTTAATATTGCACAAAAAAGTTGATAAGATGGCAGCGGGGCAGGGGGAAGGGGGTAACTATTGGTTTGGATTTATTTTCAAACCTTTTTCGAAGTATCAAAGATTGGTGGATAAGATCACCTTCACATGCAACTATCAGCCAATCACCAGTCTCCCAAAATAAAGGAAGTCAGGGCTGATTTTTGGGTTCCCCCATTAGTAGTTTAGCATTTTTTTCTCTCATTAATCTGTATGTTTACTGCTTATTTAAACAAGGTTTTATGTTAGAGAAGCAAATTTCAAGGCAGAACTGTGACTTCCTTGGTTTAATTATGTCAAAGCAGGTTTACCTAACCTTTTTAGTTTAAATCTCACAAAGCCAAAATATTTGTTTTTTAAATGAATATAGACATGACTAAGACACGGATGGCTCTGGCTGGGAGGGATAGCACAGACTATGAGTAGATGGGTTTGATCATAAAAAATCCAAGCTCACGCAGACACTGAGAGAGTCACCTTATAATTCAATGAACAATTAGGAGAGTGGTCAGTCACTGCAGCCACTGCCTCAGCAGGAAGCAGAGTGTGAGCCACTGAGAGCCACCAGGCAGCAAGAATGGCTGCAGACCATGTTCACACAGACATGTTGTATTTTGGGATTTCAGCTTTTTTTTTTCGTTTTCTTTTTACACATATTTCTGTGATACACTTCAAAACTAATTAACTATATCACATGGTTCTAACGTTTCTGTTTGCAAATACATAAATATGTGTGAAGAGTTGATATTTAGTGTTTATCATTCTTTTTATGTTAGAGAAGTAAATTTCAAGGCAGAACTTGAGAATCACAACTTCTGTAATTCTCTCTGACCTACATGTGATCAGTACATGCCTTTTCATCCATGACAAACAGCCCGCAGTTAACTGCACATGCATAGAAGCATTGGGAAACCTGTGCAAGGTTCAGCTGACAGATAAACTACAGATTATGTATTGCTTTTCTTCCAACATCCACCACCACGTCAGAGTAAAATCCACATGAGCAGTACGAGTGTGAGACAAACCAAAAATAACACCACTGATGTTTTTATGGGTTTTTTTGGAGTCGGACTTGAACAGAGAGTTTGCTTGGGACTGTTTGCACGCCACTCAGTTTGCAAATTAGTTGTGGGTACACAATATTTGCTCAGTCATTCAGCCACAGCAGCAGAGTCATGCTTATCTGGGATATTTATTCTGTTTTGTCTTAGAGAAAATTGAAAAAAGGATGGAGTAAAAAAAATATTCAGAAGAAATAACGTCAGGAGCTGCATTTCCATTACAAATATACGCAAAATTTTGTCAGCGTTCTGCAAATGTCGTAAAAACACGCAATTGTGGTGTTTCCATTAAATATGAAATGCAATTAAAATGATGTGTGAATAAGTTTGTTCAAGTGATAAGGCATTAAAAAGCATGCAGTGCTGTCATCCTCCAGCTACTTCCTGTCGTCGTCTTCTTTGTGGTTTGTGCCAGCAGTAACATCTGGTTACTCGTGTGATGCGAAAAAAGTGCTTCCATTGCAGTTTTGCAAAATAAACCAATAAACCTCTCATCCTAGCGGAAAAAACTTTAAAGCAAAAAGCACTTGTCTTCAATGAAACACATGAAATGTCAGATTGGTCAATGGAAATGCAGCTAGTGGTGAGTGGCAGAACCAGCCAGTCATCTGTTGTTCATGATCGTCACAATGATAAATACCACCATCTGTCTGGTACATGTTGTCTTTCATCAGCACACACTCGCTATTTTTATGTGCTTTATCTTTCCCTGTCAGACTCATCTTTTTCTTTCTTTTTCTTAGATAAACTATTCGGAAAACGACTTCTGCTGGCCAGACATTACATCAACTCTCGCAAGTCTTGGTTAAAGATGGTTCCCACACAAAACTGTGACATCCTGATGACTTTTCCAGGTAGACGCTCTACTCTGACATGTCTTCCATGTTTGTCCTGCGGTGAGGAGAGAAGGCGCTGGCAGACAGTCAGAGGTTTATAGTGAAGTGCTTTGGGGGATATTAAAAGCTGTCCATTAATAGCACCTATTCTTTCTGCCGTTTCCTTTTAATGGAAGGGCCAGAAATGTGAACTTGAAGCATTTCATTAAGCAACCATACACATGCAGTGTGAAGGAGCACATCCTGTTATATGTGTGGTGTTTAAACAGAGCAGGCTGTTTGCTTATGGGCAGATAAGCAGCTTAAGTCAACATTTATTATTTCTGTCTGAATAAACAATTGCCTCACTTGTCTCAGTCGCCATTTTTAAAAGGACAATGTGTAAAATAGTTTCTTGTTATTATTTTCTAAAAAGAGAGATTCTAGCTCATGTTGTTCCTTTTTCACAGGTCTCTGTTATAAGTTTTTTTTTTGTTTTGTTTCGTACCTGCCAAAGGTGTGCAGCAGTGCCGGCCCTAGAAAACTTTCATAAGAGTAGACTATTAAAAATGTTAGAGCTGGACCAAGATTAAATGGCAATATATATATCACTATATAAAATTATTCAATGGTAATGTGAACCGGTGTAGACGTAGTTCAGAGCCCTGGGCTCATGCTGCCCCCCCGCAAGATGGCGCACTGGGCGGTTGCCCAGGTTGCTCATATCAGAAACACATTGGCTACTTGAGTAATGACATACACGACAGACCCGTGCCCAGCAATAGAAGGCTGTGCTAGGTGGTTGGCCAAGGCTACGCTAAGCTCCAATGCGGTAAGTTTTAGCCAAAAATGAAATGCCCATTATTGTAATGCAAATGTGACTGAACGAACTTCCACAAGCAAAGAGAAAGCAGACAAAAATATTGATAAGAGAGGAAAGATTAATTTGTTGGTGTAGACGTAGTTCAGATCTCTAAAATCTGATAAACTTCAGGTTTCAGCGTGCTCCACAATGTGCCAGAGAGTCATGCCAACTAGCAGCAGGAACACATCAATCTGTTCCACCATGTGAAGCATTTCCTGTTGATAGAATAGTCTGAGAGTCAGAAGATGAAGCACAATGAACGTATAAGCCAACATGTCTCTGAAGCTTTAGACCCAGACATGTCAAAAGAGAAGCCCATGCTAAAGGCATGATGTTGTTTACTATGGTGGAAATAAGGGGCTTCAGAAAAATGATGTCAGTCATTGACCACAGATACAAAATTTCTGCTGGGAAGATTTTTCACACACAGTCATACCTGCACTTCATGGTGAAGTTAGAGAAAGGGCGGAGGAGCAACTGAAGTCAGTGTCAAATTTTACGACCACAACTCAACAATCCAGGATCCTACAAAAGAGTTATTCTTTGGAAGAGAACTTTTACTCATCAAATGATTTCAAGAGTAGGAGGTTTTTGAGTATTGCTAACGCTGTTGCGGAGTTTGCCTCGTTGACCACAGTAGGGATTCGATCAGAAATCATGCAGTGCACAAGTAGTATTTAATCTGTCTACAGTTATGCATTCTGGGTACAGAATAAATGTAATTTGAGACGAAATAAACTTCTGCATAAGTAGTCTTTCCCCCTTCCAGCCTCACAATAAGAGCATTTATAAACGTCTGACTATTTGAAGAATTCTTAACAGTTGGTAATCAAAGCTTCAACACAGATTTTAAATTTTATTCAGCTAAATATTTACAAAATCACAAATTAAATTAGCACTTTCGTATTTATCTGGAAAAATTCACTTATGGGAAGCTAACTGCTCTAAACATTTTACAAATTAGCAAAAACGCTAAAGGCAATAAACAGCAAATTAGCTCTGCTATTAGCGCATTAGCGGAAGTGGATCTACCATTGAAATTCCACGCAAGAAGAATTGGGCTAAAAGCACAACTAGAGCTGAAATGATTAATGGAATAATTGTGATGAATTAATTATTGAAATAATCGTCAAGTAATTCGTTAAATGATTAATCTTTAACTTGAGTAAAACAGACTCAAAAAAGGTCATTTGCTGAAAGAAGAACACTCTCAGAGCAGTAAGTTAGTCAAAACTGTTTAAAAAGATACATACATTTTCCAATTTAGATGAAAAATGTTCTTCGTTTTTAAATATTGTTTACCCGTAACTCCTCAAGTGGCATAGTTTTAGCTTCACCTGTTATCAAATTCTGTAAAAAAAAAAAAAAAAAAAACAAGTCCCATTAAGCACCATATGCAAACCAATTATTAATTGGTTTATCCAAAAGATAATTTACAGATTACCAATACACTGCAATAACTGATCACACAAAGGATGTGATTTTTAGTTTTATATCAGCTGATCAACAACCGGTCCAGTCAAACATCTCTAGAATAAACACAGAAACTTCCACTTTACCACATCTGTTTCTGTTTTTGGACAGTAGATGGTTGAAAACATGCTGATGAACTTCAAATGGATGTATTTCTAATTTCCCCAGATACAATAGATGACCTCTCTCTGCTGTGGCTCCTGAATCAAATTCGTGTTGGAATCCCACAGGTCAGCATCCAGGTCCGGCAACATAAACACACCCAGACCCACGCCTTCTTCATCACAACAACATTTGAAAAGTAAGACTCAACCTCTTTCATAGGTACAAGAAACCATAGCCTTTTATTTCAGACAGAAATGAAATCTTTCTGTTTCCTCCCCTCAACAGCCTGCTGCGAGGAGCCGAGCAGATGGGCATATACAAGACTGTGAAGCCACAGTTTGGTGGTGGCATGCGCCGCTTCTCCTGTGAGGAGGACAACATATATGAGAACATAGAAAGCGAGCTTTGCTTTTTCACTTCGCAGGTTAGAAGTCTGAGATTCTCGTTTTCTGTGTCATCTGGAAGTGTTGGAATGTCACTCAGGTCCTTGTTAAAATAACACGGATGTACAAATGTATGTTATTTTATTAAATTCAATAAAACCATGTGTGCCTGTTGTGCTTAGGAACGTCAGAGCATCATTAAGTATTGGCTGGATAACCTGCGTGCCAAACAGGGGGAGATGCTCCACAACATCCTCTTCTTGGAGGGGCAGCCAATAAGTGAGATGCTTTTTATCATCTACCCAGGTTGTTGTTGAAAATAGACAATAAATTGAGTCATTATATGACAACTGTACAGCTTTAATAAGTACAAGACTTTTTTATCAGTGATTTATATATCCCTTCCTGTCAAAAATTACTACTTTTTGTTTCACTAAAACATCCCATTTATTTCAGTTTATTGCTGAGAAGGTAAAGATTTTATATATTCAAATCTATGTTTTTTCCTTATCATATTTATATGGCACTTTTAACTTGGTGATTTTGGACCAGAAGCTAAAAAAGTTCAGCAAAAAGATGCAGCATGGTTAGTCTGCTATAATTTCAGTACCTTTCAAAAGTTTACGTACCCCAAAGCTTTTCACATCTTGTCACATTCTAACCCAAAAACTTTGATTCATTTCGTTACGATTTTATGTGACGGATGAACAGAAGCATCGAACTGGGAACTCTGGTTTTAGCCATTGTCTGTACTTTTAGTTCCAGAGCTAATTGCTCGGGGAGTGATCAATCAGATGTTTCCTCTTCATGAACAAAGAATACTCAACCAGCTGATGACTTCGTGGGTCCAGGCTGTGTGTGAAAGGCAGCCCCTCGGTAAGAAATACTCGAGGACGACATGCCAGATCAGTGGGATGCATCATACTGAATAGATTCCTTGAGATCGTGGTCCACTTCTGCTAACTCAAGGATGGAGTTGGTTAAAGCAAGTTGAATATCCTCAATTATGTCTAATAAATCATTTCCAGATGACATTTGTGACTACTTTGGAGTGAAGATCGGCATGTACTTTGCTTGGCTGGGTTCCTACACCAACTCCATGCTCTACCCTGCCGTCATCGGCTTTCTGCTCTGGATACTAGCAGAAGATGACCAGGTATCACAAACCTTAAAGAGAGAGCTTTTGTATTTCAATTCACGGTGTAAAATTATGGAACAAGGTAAATGAGGAATTAAAACAAAGTCAAAATTTAATACAATTTAAAAAGAAAAATAAGGAGGTAATTTTAACTTGCTATAGAAATATGGGTGAGACGTAGCACAAATCTGTGCTACGCATATGAGTGTGTGTGGGTATGGATGTATGCATGCATGCAAAATATCCCAAAAAACAGATAAAATGGAAAATTAATTAAACTATGTCAAGATTTTTCTTTTTTTAATGTAATAATGAGGGTCCACCTGAAAACATGGTAAGAATTTATGGGATAGGAGTTCATAAGTTTTTTACTTCTTCCTGCTCCTTTTTAGGCATGTTAAGATTATTGTGGTACAAAAAAAATGTCTTTTGCATTCCTTGTTCATGTCTGTTATTTTATACTGCTATCATGTTCAAAATAAATAAATTGTTCACCATTTTATTTAAGTGAAGTTATGTTAAAAGAACTTCACTTAAATAAAGTAAGGTTTATTTAAGTGAATAAATACTTCAATTTAAGGTCAGACTAACTGTTATCTGCAGTTGGTCTGACCTTATTGATCAATTTGTGTGTTGGGAAAATAAGAATTACTGCATTATTATTTTATTCCTATGTGCTCATATATTTATTTTACTCATTCTATTCATCATATTATATTAAATGCAATCATTTTGCATTTATTGATTATATTGTTTTTGATTTATAGTTATATTCTTGTTGTTTATTCCACCTTATGTCCCCCTTTGACCTTATGCTTCCAGAATATAGTTTGGTGACATATTGATGGTTGAAGTGAAACATGTACATTGCAGCATTTATAGTATGTAGGAAATTTAATTTCATAAGATAATTTCCTGTGGGAGATGACGAGCGTCTGCAAAGATAAGGAACTGACGGTTCTAGGTGTTTTCTCAGGGTTGCAAAACAGCCACCTTAGAGCGTAGACAAGTGAATAATAGCAAGGTAATTTCCTTTATTAACTAGAAGTCTGAGGACCTGCACTCTGTATCTTGTGTTTGCATGACCAAAGACTGGACATGCAAAGAACATTTTAGCCAGTTTTACTGTAATGCATATACTTCTTAAAAAAGGCAGCACATTTTCAGTTTATGAACAGAAATCAATGTTTTTAGTATTTTTCTCCTGTGTGCTGTAGAGTCATCCTCAGATTTTATATTTTCACAGAGAAAAGTTTCATAAAGTACATATTGAACAAAGAAGGGGAGCGTCTTGGGTTGGAATATAACTAAAATGCAAAAGTACTAAAGGAAACTGATGGATTCTCCTTACAGGTTTACAATTAAAGTGGCGTAAAGTGACTGACTCAACCTTTTGTCCCCACACAGACCAGCCAGGATATCTGCTGTGTGGTTTTTGCTCTCTTCAACGTCGTCTGGGCAACTTTGTTTCTGGAGCGCTGGAAACGGCGAGAAGCAGAGCTGGCCTACAGGTGGGGCACCCTGGACACCCCCGCCGAGTCCTTGGAAGAGCCCAGGCCCCAGTTCAGGGTGAGAACTCTTCAAAATAAAAGCACAGGCTTCCTGTAATTATGACCCTGAAAGCTTCTCAAGTCTTGGTGATGTTTCCTTTGACAGTCTTCCTCCCAACACAGGGTTAGCCTACAATAGCAGGAAATGGGGTTGGCAGGTCCATGTGCTGTGAGAGCAGCAGAAGGGGCGGGGTCAGTGTGTGTGTGGGGGGGTGTTATGAGGTTGCATGCCCCCACAGAAAGAAACTGAGTGATGGGAGGGGATGTGATGGGTAAAGAGGCACACTGGTCACCAGGAGGCAGAGCCCGGTTAGCTCAGTCAGTAGAGCATGAGACTCTTAATCTCAGGGTCGTGGGTTCGAGCCCCACGTTGGGCGCTTGCTTTTGTCAACTTTCAATGTGTTGCCCACATAAACATAATCATGTTTATGATAAACAGATCATAACCTCGGTGAGGATTACATTGACCTAGGTTGTTTTTCATACTTTCATGGAAGTTAATTTTTTGGAGGGAAGCTCATATTAATTCAATTCAAAATTATTTTATTGATCCCAAAGGGAAATTAAATGTTGGTGTAGATAGTGATAGCTGTTGGCAGGAAAGAGCTCCTGTAGTGGTCTATATTACAGCAAATTTGAAAAAGCCTCTGACTAAAGACACTCTGTTTTTCTAAGACAGTCTCAGGGTCAGGGTTGTTCATAATGTTTTTTTTTGTAAAATCCTTCTTCACATCATCACGTCCAGAGGATCCACAGTCTTTCTCAACAATCTCATTTTTAATGTGTGCCTGCAGGGTGTGAAGCGGTGCAGTCCCATAACGGGCTGTGAGGAGTTCTACTACCCCGCCTGGAAGAGAGCCTTGTTCAGATGGCTGGTCAGCCTGCCGGTCTGCCTGCTCTGCCTCTGCTTCGTCTTCCTCGCCATGCTCCTCTGTCTTCAGCTGCAGGTCTCTGCTGGACTGCACTGTCCACCATGCTAAACAAAAACAGCTAATAATGACACAGCTCCACAGCCAAACATAAAGAATCCAATATTATAATAGTATTCAATTTTCAAACAGGTAAAATATACATATTCTATATATAGTGTCTAGTGCTAATTTTATGACACACATAGCATCATCTAGTCCTTTGAGATCTCAAGATGTAACAGCCACTATAAATAAAATGTATTATCTGTCACATTTACATATGCATTTCATCAAGAAATGTATGTATATTTTGTCTTTCCTTCTCCTTTGTTCTTTTTACATTTCCTCGCCTCCTCGTTTTAATTTTTCTAAAGCATTTCTGCCTCGTTATGCAAATGAGGAGGGCGGTATCTTAAAACTTCAACTCCTGTCTATTGGTTGGTCATGCATTTCTTGACAAAAATGATTTTCCTAAGGAAAAGGAAAAATAAAATCTATTACTTTCTGCTTTTATTTTTAATTATGTCAGTTTTGGTCCTCCATAGTTTTCATGTCATGACTGATAAATAACAGTTATGAGACTGTCACTAGTTCTGATTCCATAATAATATTCATCCTGCACTTCTGCAGGAAGTGGTGATGGAGATTCAGGAGCTGCCTAGTATCACAAGATTCATCCCTAAGATACTTCTGGCCATCACTGTAACTGTATGTGACGAGGTGTATAAGAAGATTGCCTACTGGCTTAATGACATGGGTAGGAATCATTTTGGCAAATAACAGAAATCCATTTGTGTGAATAATAGCCGAGTTCTTTGATAAGAAAGGGAAAGGATGGTGACTGACACTCCATTTCTCCAGCAGAAACAGAAGTAGGAAACTGAATCTCTCTAATGCTTCATGTTTGTTTGTTCTTCCAGAGAACTACAGACTTCAGAGTGCCTACGAGAACAATTTGATCATCAAGATGGTTTTTGTAAGTTATCCTGCTTTGTTTTGCGGTTTGTTTTTCAGGATAGTTTGGTTTTCTATTTCTTCTTATGTCTTCTTGTTCTTCACAGTTTGAATTCATCAATTCTTACCTCAGTCTTTTCTACATTGGATTCTACCTCAAGGACATGGAGCGACTGAAGGAGGTAAGAACTTTGAAGAAAATTTGAAATTTGAAGCTCAAGCTAGTACAAAAAAACAAATTCAGTAGTTGCTATTTGTTTTAGAATATCACTCAGTTTTGAGCTTTGGCAAAAAATTTTCCAGCCCTCAATCAATTCAATTCAGTTTATTTATATAGCGCCAGTTCACAACACATGTCCCCTCCAGGCACTTTACAAAATTAAAATTACAATTAAAATCAAACGCTGCAACTTCCATCAGTGTCAAAACCCTCTGACTTCAACAGAACTGCTGCTGAGCATGTCTTTCTTCTCAGCTTTTTCAATGCTTTTGTTTTGGAAACCTGATAAAAATCCTGGAATTTTGATATTAAAAATGTATATGAACTCTGGTGGTAATATTAAATAACATATTAACAAAAACAGAATCTTATGACTTGATAATCATTATAATGTTGATTGTTATGTCGCTATCTTATTTGAGATTACACTCCACACAAGATAAACAACCATAGACACACACATTCAGACCTAATGAGAATTTAAAGAGACTAATTAACCAGTCATGTTTTTGCACTGTGGGAGGAACCCGGAGAATCCATGCATGCACAGGGAGAAGATACAGAAAGACCACAGGTTGGGATTTGTTGGGATTTTGCTGCAAGTCAATAGTGCTGCCAACTGAGCAACCCTGAGATTAAATTGATACTTGAAAAACATAATATTGTCACATTCCTAAAGTAATGGCTTGAGTCTTTTTTTTTCTTCTTTTTTTTTTTTTTTGCCAAAAGTGATTCCAAGGGGAAAAAAGCAAAACACAGAAACCACTTCTTTATTTCCAAAAGATGACTAAGGCAAAAAAAAAAAACACTTTTGGCAAAAAAATGACTGAAGTCATTATTTTAGGAAGGTGATGATATTCAGACTGACAGAAGCGAGGCTGCCTTGCAGTCAGAGCCATGGCGCCATCTGACCACCAAACTCCTACCTTCAGAACCACCATCACCCCAAGACTGATTCATCTGTTCCAGGCTGTATATTTAAATAATAATAATAACTTATTTTGGATTATTTTGGCCAACAGTTCTTTGTAGCTTTAGAGCTTTGTGAACAATCATCATTTGGATGATAGCGTCTTTCAAATGTATGAACACAAACACATGAACAAATATGAACATTCTTCTAAATATAACAAAAACAGGAAGTTGATGGTAAAACCAGGTTGTAACGTCTCTACGTTTTGAATCTTTTACTTTCAATTTGTAAATTGCATCCTACCTCTGACCAAGTGTAAGAATAAAACATGTTACTCTATCTATAGCAGCTGTTTCAAGGAAACCACGCAGCTTCCTGTGTGCCTGACTGCACAACCACACAACATCTAGATATTTCTGCACTGATAGCTCACGACACAAAAACACTGAAAAGTCCAGTTAAAGTTTCTACTGTTGGTAGTCATGCAAATAAACAGTACAAAGACAAATGGTAAAATGGACTGAACTTATATCACTGAAAGCACTTCAGACACATCCACCATGTCATTTTATGTCATTTCATTGTCATAATGATTCATTCTATGTGTTTATGTTCATCCACATTAACACTAGTATGAATTTGTGTATCTGTACATACCCATACTCACACATACAAACCCATACACACAATTCGAACATATAAAAAAACCCTTTTAAAATAAGTTGTCAATTGACACATCTACTTTAACTGAATACACACAAAATAAACCTGAAGAGTAAGTATATACTCCATGTGCACACATCTATCCATATATCCATAACCTGCATCACACATAGATACCATTTATACACATAAAGCATAAATTACATTTAATGTCTGGGAAGGTATAGGAATAAGTAACAATTTATTTAAACGTGCCCCTTCTCCAATACTCTATAATAACAAACATATACATGCACACATAAAACAATATATGTTGTATGTAAAATCTCAGTTTTCCTTTCAGATGCTTGCTACTCTGTTGATTTTCCGCCAATTCTTGCAAAACATCAAAGAAGTCCTTCAGCCATATCTCTATGAGCAAAGCAAGCTCGGCGTCTTCACCCCGAAGATCTTATGGGAGCTCCTACAAGTCATCATTGTCAAGTATGGACGCCTGGCTCTTGGGAAGGCACAAGCCTCAATGACGTCCTACTCCTTCTTGAGTCCCAGAGGAATCTCAAACAGTCACGCTGCCAACAGTATCCAGGAACCAAGGAGAAGAGGAGATCTGAAAGCTGGTTTCAGGCTCTCAGAGGAAGAGTGGGACATGAACGACAGCATTATGAAGCATCGGAAAGTCAGCTTCACCGAGAAAGTGGACTACAAGAATGTCAAGACGGAGACCCAGGCTGTGGAGGACAGTTTCCTGGAGGACAGTCCCACGCTGGTGGAAGACGGGATGGATCCATCCAGCATTTTTGACAGTTGTGATGAGGACAGTGACTGTGAATCGCTGTCTCAGGTAATGTGGTCAGCATTGTTTCTGTCTACTGGTCAGGGTTTCTCAACATCTTAAGGGCCCAGCATTGTTGGGCCAAAGTCGACAATGCCCAACTAAGGTGTTTGCTTTCACAAACACCCTTCAAGGTCCACAAGACACACTGATCTGAGCTCCTATGAAGTCCCTCCTACTGCAGTATATGTTATGGTGTTTCATCATATGTGTGGTTTACAACAGTGTAGTAAACACAGCAATCATGGCAGAGAGGAACCACTGTACTCCAAGTTCGGTAGAATGATAGAGTACGAAATAATGATTTACGAGCTGCAACACTTCATTTGATTTTCCATGTTATTGAAACCCCCCCAAAAAAAAACAGAAAGTATGGGTGGGATATTCACACGCTGCCTCAGACCAGAACCAGGCAGGAGGAGTTCAGTGTTTTGGTCCCACTGAACGTACTACCTCATGGGCTCAGTCAACCGCTCCTCAAACTACCCATCCTACCCGCTGGCTGAAAAAAAAACTGCTTTTGGATGTTGTGTATTTGGGGCAAACACACCCACAAATTCTGACCAATCTTCCTGGGTTTACATGAAGAGGGGTAATTAGTTCTTTGGGGGGTGGGGTTGTGACAGGAAGGGGTGGACGACATGAGGCTGAGAACTAAATGAAGTGATTTTCGTCACCCAACCGCAACAATGAGAACCAATTTCGGCACGTTGGCTCGACCATGCTGGACCCTTAAGAAATGTGTGAATAAATACACATTAAAGATGTCTCAGTTATTAGCACAGAAGTATCATTTTTAATTTTTCCTTCAGCAGGACACCAAGGAGAACGTTAGTGTGTCCTCTTCAAAAGAGTCCGACTCCGTCTGCCAGAGAAGGAGTGTAGGCGAGCAGAAAGATGACAAGAAATCTTGGATGGATCCACCAGAGGAACCCAAAACTGTTGCTATGACTCAGGCTGAGATAGAGAATTGTATGCAGACATATGAGGTAGCATTCCTGATACATGTTTCTCCAAAATTATGCCTACTCACAGTTATGTTAACACATAAAAAAATGTAACTAATCTTTTTGTACTGGGACATTTGATGTGAAAAGGGAACACTTCAAGACTACCAGGAGATGTTCATTCAGTTTGGCTATGTGGTGCTCTTCTCCTCGGCCTTTCCCCTGGCGGCTATGTGTGCTCTTATCAACAACATCATTGAGATACGAAGTGATGCCCTGAAGCTGTGCACCGGCCTCCAGAGACCATTTGGACAGAGAGTGGAGAACATCGGACAGTGGCAGGTTGGTGGCTTCCAGCTTGGAAATGTCAATAATGCCTTTCGGGCTCCCACCTCAACAGCCTGTAAATTTGTCTGCTTGTTCTCAACAACAGACTGCAATGGAGGCCATGGGCTTGATAGCCATTATAGTTAACTGTTACCTGATTGGTCAGTGTGGCCAGCTTCAGCGTCTGTTCCCCTGGTTGAGCCCTGAGATGACCATCATCTCCATTGTCTTGCTTGAGGTAAATCCTGCATACTCTCATTAAACCTGAAGATGTTCTGACTAGTGTAGGCTTTATGGTGTATGTAAGACTTATTTATCCATCAAAACACAGAATGTGGAAATGAATGTCTTGTACTCTGATGTGTTGTGTTGAGTTTGTCCCTTTGTGGTCTTGTGGGTTTTCAGCACTTTGCAATCCTCCTAAAGTACGTCATCCATGTCGCCATCCCTGATATCCCTGGCTGGGTAGCAGACGAGATGGCCAAGCTAGAGTACCGACGAAGGGAAGCTTTCAAGGTATATCGCTACGTCATAGCTTGAAAGACCTTCTGCCAACATCAGACCTGCTGTTGGCTGCCGATTGACCAGTTTGTGTTACATTGTTGTATATCTGTGTGTTCACGTCCCTTGGTTTCTTGCTGTGTGTTAACCTGAAATGCTCTGTCTGTTTTTGGATAGTGGCAGTGTGTGATGTCAGTCAACTCTCTGTACAGTGCTCCTTTTTCAGATATTTTCAGTTTTTTACTTGTCACACTTCAAAGGACAACAGTGTTAACATCAGAGCAAAATAATCAAAGAAACAATTAAAAAAAAGTTTTTATGTGATCATGTCACTTAGGGCTGCACAATATATCGCAAATATATTGTCATCATAATATTATTGTGCCCATTATTCATATCCCAAATGATTGTTTGGAGTGCAATCATTTTTGGCTAGTATATTCAGTCTTCTGAACATGATTATGATAAGCACTGTTATTGTAATCATAAAATGTATCAATATTATTGTCATCACAGTATTTTCTAATATTGTGCAGCCCTAATTTCATTTATTAAGAAAAAAAGCCTTGTGTGATAGAATCTGTATGAGAATATACAGGTTTAACTTCTTTGGACTTCTTCTGATCCAAAGAAAATCATTCTGGAAAGGGTTACAAATCCAAAAGCTTTACGACTGCAGAGAACCACAATGTGAACCGTTATCCACACATAGTGCAAATATGGATCAATGGTGAATTTTTCCAAAATGACTGCAAGAGTGCATCAATCACTCATTCAGGAGCTCACCAAAAACCCAGAACAATGTCTAAAGGTCTGCAGGCTTCACTTACCTCAGTTAAGATCAGAGTTAGGGATTGAACAATTAGAAAGACAGACTGGGCCTATAAAATGGCCTAGTGAGAGTTTCAAGGTGAAACCTATGGCTGACAAAATAAAGACCAACCTCTCATTTGCAAAAATATTTTTTTTCTTGACCTCTTAATAGCTCAAAATGAAAGAAAGTGATGGGTTTAATGGCTTAATGACAGCTTTAACAAAAATGTGTTCCTTACATGTATGCTAAATATGAGACAGATAATGTATGAAAAAAATCAAGCTTCTCTGGCTCCTATTGCTATGTGCAGAAATGCACCGCTCCCAGTGAGAGGAGGAAAGTGAGAGTTTGATTACACATTCACATCTCACCAAACGGACCAGACTTTCTACACAAAGGAAATAGAGTTTGATTACAGTGGACTGAACAGAGGATGTTATCAAACTCTGATGCAGAGCAAAAAAGTGAACTCTGGTCTCTGCCTACAAACCAGGTCTCCCTTTGATTGAGGTTAATTACGGTGCTGTTTGAATACATATGTGAACGTCAAGCGGTCGAAATACCGCTCCAAAAACAGGAAGTGGATTTCAACACAAGGCATTCTGGGTAAATACAACCAACACAAACATGTTTGTCTAGCAGAAATGGAGAAATGACTTGGGGTCTTTTAGCAAAGGACTTAAGAGAAATCCTCCAACCACTAAAATCTGACACTACTCTACTTTTGTTCTCATTTTGTGAAGAAGGAAGATGCCCTCAGTGTCTTCTTCAGAGGTGTTTCCTTCAGTGTTTCTTAGGTGAGGGGGTGAACAGGTTTTCCAAAGGGTTTGGTTGGTTTGACACAATGCTGTGTGAAAGAGAACACAACAGATGAAAATGGATCAAACGCTGCCTTTTTGCTCCCCGGTCGAACCGAGTCTACCTGACTATCGAATGTGAAAAAACCCTTACTTTATGGTCGGAATGTAGAACACATTGTGGTTCTGTAGAATGTTTCTTTTCCATCACTTTGTCCTAAATGTTTCTCCTTTCAGAAACATGAGCTGCAGGCACAGCAGCATTTCCAGCAGCAGCTCCGGCGCCGCCGGGAGGAGGAGGAGCTTCACCGTCAGGCCGAGCTGCAGGCAGAAGCTCGTCAGGAGAGCGACTACCACAAGGCGGACCTGCAGCACCAGCACCACCACGACAAATCACAGGGCAGCAAGCCTAGCGACAAGCCCAAGAGGCCCAGCTCCCTGCTGGGGAATAATAACGTGATGAAGCTCAAACAGATCATTCCTCTCCAAGGGAAGTTCTCCTCTGGGACATCCCGGTCACCAGCTCAGTCCCCGACGGGAGGCGAAGCAAAGCTGCCTGGATTTCTGAAGTTCCTAAAGTCACCTGAAGTGAAAAAAGAGCCAGCGGCAGCATCTGGAGGAACACCAGGCTCAGCAGTGACGTCTTCCGCTCCCTCTGGTGGACAGGAGAGACCACAATCCCCAAACAGAACATTTAGTCCAGGGAAATTGTTCAATTTTAGCAAATCGGAGGGTACGGTGGTGTGTGCTAATGGCACACAGCAGCTGAACCAGGCTACTAACTCTCAACCTAACACAACCACAGAGGAATTACCCTCAAACGAGTCAGATAAAGGAGAATCAAGACTACAAACTGATTTAGAAAACCCAAAGACCTAACAAATGATCACCCACAGCAACGTCATGTTAGAAAGGGAAAAAAATGTACAAATGATCATGCAAAATGTAGATGCATCCTGGTGTTAAACCACAAGGACCACATGCAGCAAGTGTTCAGCTTTCACTCTTGATGCAACTCCATAAAGCGTGCCACTGTCTCTGTGTACACTTAATTACCTAACTTCCATGTTTAAACTGTACAGTAAGTGTCACTGACTCTATGGGGGTTCAGTAACAGTGCAGCCTGATCTGAGACAGTACTAGAGACAGAAAGGGTCCAGAACCAAGACAGTAGAAAGGCAGTTTGTTGGTCAAACTCCCAGCTCCAAGTTGGTGCTGATACTGGGTGCATGTTTCCATGTGCATGCGTGACATGTTCACTGTCTTTTCAGTTGCAATGCACGTTGAAAGCCATTGGGATTCTTCTGCACTAGGTCAGATATAGTCACTGTGACCATGAAAAAAAATCTATTTTTCCAAACTTTGATTTTCTATGCATTTATTTTACTACATAATTTAGTGACTGTAACTATATGAGGCAAATAAATGTCACTCAGTTCAATGTCCATGTGAGAGAAATAGGATAGGAGGAGCTGGTGTTGCTTTATGAGAGACCATGCTGCTGCTGCTGGGTTCTGATGCCTCCAGGCAGTAGCAACCACAAGGGGGTGGAGGGTGAACTCTGACCTATTGGTTCAGCCACCGCTGTTTAAACTTACAGTGAGGATGAAAAGAAAGTACACCCTGTTTGTTCTTGGGTTTAATATATATTAGGACACAATAAAATTTCACACATTGTTTTGAACATAAAGTAAACCATGATGGAAACACTGGTGAAAAAACTAAGTGCACCTGTGGTGCCTTCATGGGACCTTTAGAGGGGCTGTAGTAGCCTGGTGTTCATTAACACCAGGCACAACATTGGCACCACCATGCAATTGTTAGTTATGTCAGCTCACTATTTGTTTTTATTCATTTTTAAAAGTTAAACACACAGAGTGAGATATTTCAAGTCTTAATTTCTCATAGTTTTGACGATTATGCCTCACAGATCCTGGAAACCCACCATTCAGTGTCTCAGAAAATCAGAATATTGCTTACCAGACATGTCAAGCTTCTGAAAACAATGTTTATTTCTATTCCCTTAACATTTGCATGAATTACTGCATGAATCCAGCGTGGCATGGAGGAGGTCAGCCTGTGACCCAGGTAGCTTTGACAGCGGCCTTCAGGTCATCCACTTTGTTGGATCTGGAGTCTCTCATCTTCCACTTAGCAGCAGCCCAGATATTCTTTACAGGGTTAAAGGTCAAATTCACACATTTTTGAATGGATTCTTCTTGACAATCATCTCAAAGCTTCAATTATGTTGCTGGTTCTCCTTGTTCTAACTCGCATTTTCCTTCCATTCAACTTTCTGTGAATATGCCCCAGATACAGCCCTCTGTGAACCAGCAGCTTCTTCTGCAATCACCTCATGTAGCCTCGCCTCCTAGTGGACGGTGTCCGTCACTGTCTTATGCTACAGTCAGAATGTTGTGTCTTAACCGACCCAGACTGAGAGGCTCAGGAAACCTCTGCAGGTGTTTTCAGTCAATTAGCTGATTAAGGTGTGAACCGTAAGTTTTCAGTGTTTGATATCGCCACGATTCTCTTATATTGTGAGACACTAAATTGATGGTTGTCATTATCTTTAGGACATAATCATCAAAAATAGTAGAAACAGAGGCTTGAAAAATGCCAGTGTGTGATGTATCTATACATGAGTCACTTTCTGAAACAAGTGACAAAAACTATAAAACTTTTTAACAAAATGTTTTAAGTGTAACTGTAATCATGAGTTGAAAACATTTAGAAAAGTTGTCTATCTTCACATTAATCACCTTCACAGCATTACAAAACCACAACTGCTAGGCCATAATGCACAATGCAATGTTTCTCATCACTGTTTTACTACAAGGTCTGCTGAAACATGACAGTGTGGATGAAGGTACATGGTTTTGTACATTCAAATGAAATTCAAATTGAAATGATCTTTTTTAAAGAACAGATTACTTTTATTGTACTCTGATACAATAAAAAGCTAAAACAGGGTGTACTTTCTTTCTGTCATGACAGTAGAGGTAAGTAGGAAGAAAGTTTTTTTTTCCTTGAAAGTTTCTCCAAAGCTTTCTGGTTTTTGTCAGTTACTGTGTGTCACCATGTACTTTTATAAAACGCTGATAGTGCATATATGCAATAAACTCAGACACATTCCAAACTCGTCATGTGAGAGCTGCAACTGTTCTACTGAGAGGTTGAAAGAACTGTCCAAGTCAAATATGCTGAATGTTAGAATCGGTACTCATCATGCCTGAGCAGGTAAACACTCAGTTCAAACCTCTGAGCAGCAGTCAATGAATAAACACCACAAATGATTCTGAAAGAAAGATGCATTTTACTGTTCAGAATATGTTCTTCTTACATTGTGACCAAAATCTGCCTTTAAATGCAACAAAACAAACAAAAAACAAAGCTAAACAAAGAAGATATTACTTCAAGAAAGAAGATACAATACAAAACCATTTGTCGTATTAAAAGGACAAACATAATTTATTGGGATTCTAAAGAGAACCAAAGCAAATCTGTTGACAGGAATCCACATCACTCTGAAACACAGTAGTGTGTGTATCATGCTGTGGGAACAGGGAAGAAGGATGGAGCTAAATATATGAGAATCAGGGAAGAAAACCTGCAGAATACTTGAGACTGGGGAGGCCCCAAAACATGGAACGGATTATGAAAACATAATTGTGTTAAAATGGCCCAGTCAAAGTCCAGACCTGGATGTTGAGACTTTACGGTAAGACTTGAAAACTGATTTTCACAGATCTGTTCTCTATCTAGTGTGACTGAGTTGGAGCTATTATACAACACAGGCAAAGCTAGCAGACGTAATGCTTTCTGCTGTCATTACAGCGAAGGCTGCAATTACAAATGCATGTCACACTTTTCAGATTTATTTCAAAAATACTTCCTTAGATGTCACATTACATTGTGTGCACTATAATGTTTTTCTCTTTAATCAAAAATCCCAATAAAAAAAAATTTAATTTGTGGTGACAGCGTGCCAAATTAAAAAGAAGTATGAACATTTTTGCACACTGAAAATATCCAAATGCTTGTCAGGAAGTAATCATTCCAGTCTGAACTTGTTTCTCAATGCATTGAACTCTTTAAAGAGGACTCTTTCCCACTGCTACCTGCTCGGCCCAACTCGGCCTGGTTTTCAGGGTTCTTCTTTAGTGTGTCTGGCACATTTCTAGCATGGACTCACAGGAAGCCTCGCTATTAGCATGGATACAAGTTAACTTAAACACAGCTGTAGGTATTAACAACATATTGATGTATTATTTTAATCTTGTTAGAAAATGTACACCATTGGTTGTACACCACAGAGCGCTTGAAAGCTACAAAATCTACTTCTAGAAACTGATCTGAATCCCCCCGATGTGAGCATGGAATCTGCTTCACTAGACACTGGCTCATATTTCTCCAATCCGGCTTATCATTTAAGGCAATAAATCACTAGTTTCTCTGAGGAAACAACTCATTTTACTTCAGCAGTCAGGTCTTTTAATGCAGAAAGCCCAGAATCAATAAATCATCATAAACCACTGAGAACATTAAAGATGAAACTAGAATGTATTTGAAATGCCTCCTTTCATTACCAATTATGAAAGTGGAAAATACCTGATTGAGCACGAAGCAGAATGATAGCAACATATGCATGAATTATTGCATACATTAGCTCTGCAACAATTAGAACTTCACATGCTGCCTACAAACAAGACTGTTTAGGAGGAGAAGAAGAAGAACAAAACAAGACGGAGGGCAGAGGAGGTAGAAGTCATGTTAAGACTCCCACTCCACAGCAGAGGCATGGAGACTCGATAGGTAAAGGAGCTGCTGGAGTCACACTGTGGGGGTCCGCCGGGACAGCTGCGGCTCGAAACCATCAGCACTGTTTATTGCACCGCCACGTCTGCAAACGCACCGCATGTCTGCGTGGATTCTGTTGAAGCAGTGGAGTCTGGGAGAACGGAGGAAGCGGTGCGGCTCTTTACGAGTCCTCGGTGGGCTCCTCGCTGTCCGTTCGCGCCATCTTTCGCGGAGGCGCCGCGCTGTCCTCTTCCGTCTGCTCCTGCTCTCGCTTCTTCCCCGAATTCTGGGAAATTTAGAAGAAAATCCAAATCGTTGGCTCACGACAGTCAGCGTGGGCAGACAAAGATGAAACAATGATGGCTCAAACGTCTACATGCAAATTTGAATGTAGTGCTTCACATAGTCTCTTTCCCTGAATGGAAAGTTAATATAATGTACAGCAAAAGAGTTTGAAATGTGGATAGGTCAGGTTGGCATTTATTATGGTTTTCTTTTACCCAGACAATGTCGGATCTTTCAAATATATACGGTACATGTTTTCATAAGCTTGTTGCAATAAGCAATTAATCAATTAATCCCATGATATATTTCCATTCTGACAATTATTTTTTTAAGTAAAGATCATTTTATTTATGGTTTCGGGTGTGTGTGGTTTTTATTTGCGTTTTAATTGTTTTTGTTTGTCATGTTTTATTTTGGATATATAAAATACCTTCCAGTTCTAGCATTAAAATGAAAGGTTATTGGTTTTTGAGAGGGCAAAATTGTTTTATTACACCATTATCAATATATTACTTGAAGAGTGTCTCAAAACAACAATGTTACTGTTTATTGTAATAATTACTGGGACAATTTATCAACCAGCAAAATGTATTATCATGACATGTCAATAAATTTGCTTTAATTGCTAAGGTGAAGGTTCTAGAATATTCTTTAGCTTAAAAACTCTGGAGTCTATTCAAATCTGACCAGCTGGTCTTTTTTTTTTTTTTTTGCAGCATACAATGAGTTTGTTTGACTTCACATACTCTGAGACTTTCTAGCTACTTCTGAAACCCTGCAGGTTTCCAGATTGTCACATCATTCCACTCTGTTACAACATTTACCTTTTTATCCCACTGCTGATGTAGATACCGCAGTAGGATGTTTGTCTTCTCTGTCACAATGACTGAGTGAAATAACACAGACATGAACAGGAGACATTAAAAGATGCACAGGATGTTCTGTTTAGAATAAGTCTTGGAGCTTACTCTGATCTGATGGATATTCTCGTGTAGGAAGATACACAGACGGCCGACGGTTCTGAAGCACAGGGTTGACAATAAGTGTAAGTCAGAAATTAGCAGTAATCATTTCGACAAAACAGGAACATTTGTTTGTCCAAACAGTGTCATGGAGAACTTACTGATGCTTTACATACAGAGTCTGCATGGAACCTGGTGAAGCTGTTTTTGTTGTAGACAGGCAGCCCCTTCAGGAAGTTTCTCTGTCAAAGGTTCAGGGCAGATAAAGCATAAGCAGGTGGTAAAAAATAATTCCTGACATTCGTGGTACAAACTACGAATTATTTCACAAGTTCACACTGTTGTTAATGGGCCAGAAGCCTGAAACCCAACAGAACAAAGGATTTATTCTTCTATAATTCATCTAAACGCCGACATAAAGCAACAGTTTACAAACCTTCTCCATTTTTGTCTTCGAGTGTCCACTAGCTTAGCACGCTGAGTGAAAACGAGCTAGCAACAAAGCTTTGTTGTTGAGTAGTTTCCTAGAAACCGACTTGTTTACCTGTTAGACAGCTTCTCAGGATGACTAACGGTCAAAAACTACATCTAATATTGCGGTACTACGTCAACTTTATTATTTAGACGCTTAAAAGTCTATAAGAAAAAAAACACAAACATTTACTAGAGGTGTCTGCGTAGCTCTCAGTTCACAACTCCATCTTTGTTGTTTATCCATTTTGAGGGCGGGGACTCTTTAACCTCCCCGTCATCTCATTGGTTTTACTGTGAACGAGCTCTGAAGGCCGATACGATGATTGGCCAAAACGGTGATTACGTAATTTTGCCTTAGAGCTTGTGGGAGTTTCCAGCACTACGTTATATTATGGCAATGCAAACCATAGATATGGACATACTTTTATTTGTATTTCTTTATTTTGTCAATTATGAATACAGTTAAAAGTTACTATTGCTCTGAAAATACTGTATTTTTCCCATTTTAATCTTTCCGATTTTGATAATCCAAAGTATCTTGAAATAATGCAATACCAAGATTCCATAATTGAAATGTAAAACAAATTAAAATGTCGATTTATGAATTTGACGTGTATTTATGTTTATTAAATTATCAACACATTCCAAAAACACCCTCTTAATGAATGCATATCATTTTTGACATTTATTCTGAAGTCAATACTTATTCTTCATATTCTTTACAATAGGAATAAGTAGAATGACATATTTTAAGTGTTTATTTCTTCTAATTTTGATTCTGATAGCTCACAACTGAGAAAACAATAAAAAGTCTCTGAATATTACATCAAATCATTGAAAGACGATTTTTTTCCCCAATGCAGAAATGTCAAGCTGCTAACCCCCCTGTTAGCAGCTTGACATTTCTGCATTGGGGAAAAAAATCATGTATCCCATATGTTCCATATGCACAAATTACTGCATCAATGCTATTCAATCAAAAGCTGAGTGGTGTTGCTTTGACATCAGTTCTTCCTTCCAGTCAACTTTCCAATATTATGATTGGATGAAACACTGTAAAAAGCCAGCTTTTGTTACTGTGACCTTCAAGCAGCAGTATGTAACTGTAAAAAACAAATAAAAAAAAAGTCAATGTACTAATGGCAGAGAAATAACTTACCTTTACAGAAAAACGGTTTATCCGCCGTCATTGGAGGTCATGCTAACTAGCCTTCGCACTGACAGCCAGGGTAGCTACCAGGAAGAAGATGTACTTCGACAGAATGAAAACAAATTCTAAAACTTTACAGAGAAAAGCGTTCTGGTGTCTTCTGACAAATAAACAGAGTTCTATCAGCTGTAGGGCAGAGCACTGAGAAGGTGTTACAAACATCACTTGGTTTAACAATAACAAAACTTATTTTGCAAAATCATTTTATTTTGATACATTTCATCACTGAAACACATTTTACATGTTGTGATTTAGAACAGGACGTTTTGACCGGTTGGTGAAACTATAAGACAGCAGTTCTTGGTTCTGATCAGAGATCAGAACAGTCATTTTGAAAGTATAACCCCTAAAACATACCAGTATCACCATTTTATCCAACTACAGACATTTCCAGTAGCATCCTAAGCACCTCCCAAGATTCCAAGTCCTTCAGATCCTCCATCAAGACCTTCAGTGAGATAGGGATTTCCGTCTCTTCAACATACGCCGCAGGATCACCTCTATGCCGCCCCGTGTGCTCATCCTCTTGACCCAACCGTGCGTATTTATCCGTTTTATGTTGTTCGGCTGGTACTCTGTGCCTCTTTTGCGGGTTCGCACCTGCTGGTGCAGCCAGGGGAGCTGCTGGACTGCATCGCCGCCCTCCACTTGCGTAGGGCGAGGCCCCAGAAGTCGGAAAACCCGAGGTCTCACAGCTGCGCCAGACGCAAACCAGCTGCTGAAGAACCTGAGGCGAGACGAGGCATTTGCTGAGAGATCCAACGCAGGGACGCTGCTGCAGAAGAAGCACAAGTTAAAGTTTAATGAGCCTGAATATGAAAACACAATTCAATGTAATAAATTTATCACATCTCATAGGTAGGCTGAGGCCTGTCACGATAACAAATTTAGCTATAAACCAAAAATTAAAACGATAATGTCATTTTGAGACCACTTTCAACTAATATGTTGAATTTCCTGTCAATCCCTTGATACAAAATGCTGAAGCAAGAATTTTGATGAAAATTAAAACCAGAAATCATACTTCCCCGTTTCAGCTTCCCTTCACCGGTTCCTTGTTAAATCCAGAATAGTATTAAATATTGTCCCTCTCACATCGAAATCCTTTAATAGTTAAGCTTCATCGTGCATCAGAGACCTGATTGCTCCATATGCTCCTGGGAATTTGCGGTGTATAAATATACTGAACTGAATCATCGACACTTCTACATGAAATAAGTCCACATTAGCAGCGAAAGCAAACTACAAAACCAAAATAAGGCGCTGAAAGTTGACAGGTAGTAGTAACAGTGACTCTATTCAGTGTCACTTGGTTGTAGTCTGTGACAATGAGTCAGTGAAGCAGCCTCCCACTCCGTGTTAGCATAAATATGGATTTTAGCGAACAGGACGTACAAACACTACGGCCTTCCTCCTCTGTCTGTCATAGCGAACTGACTTACCTACGCAGGTGGGTTAATCCACGCAGTCGGGAAATAGACGACAGAACGGCGTTCATTCTGAGATTCTTTTCAAACAAACAGGTTAACTACATGCGAACGCTGAAAGTCACAGATAGAATGGGACCTCGCAAGAAGAAGCAAGCTGATTGGCTCAGACTTTGACCAAAGGAAATGCTTCTTGCTGCACGAGGTAGTGGAGTAGAGAGGGTTTGTGTTTAAAAAAAAAAAAAAAAAAGTCGGAGGGTGCGCATGCGCACCATTTGTCTGTCTATCTTGCAGTTGCTATTCATTCATGGTGCAGATCAGTTCTTATTATTATCAAAATTAGACTCCAGCAAAGTCTTTGACACATACATAACTACAGAACCTACAGGTTTAAGTCACCCAGGTAAATCAAACTGGTTTTAGGTTTGGTGCCAGTGTGAAAAAATAGTCTGTCTGTTTTTGGACACATTCTGGCATAAATTAGATAGATGGCAGCAGCAACTAAAGTTCAAGATCATTTAACCTTTTCACAATTGTCATGTTAAAACTTTCACTTTCGCCTAACTGTGTCTTGTTAGGCAAAATTACAAGAATGTGGGGCACAATCTGAAGGGGCAAAATGGTAGCCTGGTAAAAACCAGCCCCTTGTTCTATGCTATTTGCTTCGTACAGAGGGTCTAAAATTATTCTAAAATAGCACAGAACATCAACGTCGTCGTTCACAACTTCTCTTTATGTTTGCTGATTGATCCAGTAGAAATTCTAACTCAAATAAATGGGAGAAAGCCGAGACTGACTGTGAGGCAAGATTATAATCGGGCAGAATTGTGCAGGAAGGCAATGACCAGGCTGGCAAAATAGGCTTTTAAATCCAGAAATGTTACCTTGGACCACAAAAAAAGCAGGATATATAAGGGCACATTTTTTTGTCAATAGGGAAAAGGGTCTTACTGTGCACTTCCCTGTTCCCACAGCATAATGCTACAGTCACCATGTTGCACTGTTGATGTGTGTGTGCAGGGTGGTGTTCAGTGTCAGTTTTCTTCTTGCATACAGTCACATTTCACCTATAAGCCATGAGGTTCAGCTTTGGTCTTATCTGACTAGAGCACCTTCTTTGATAATTGCTGCCCGTCCACTCTATGGCTTCGGTCATAGGCCAGATAAGTTTACAACTAATATTGTCCCATCATGTGAGCTCTTGAGAAAGCCTGTTTGCTGCCTCTCTTAGTAATGCTCTAACCCAAGTTGCCATTTTAGGTGGACATCCATAGAATTGGTAGAATTGCAGGTGTGCCATATTCCCACAGTATACTGAGCGGTGTTCTTTCAGATCTTAAAAGCTGGATGTATTGTTTCGTAACCTAACTCTGCTTTGAACTTCTCAGCAGCTTTCTCCCTGACCTGCTTGCTGGGTACTCGTTCTCTAGTAAACCCCTTGGGCCCTCACAGAATGCATCCATTTCTATTTACTCAATCCTGGAGGCATTTGGTTGCACTGGATTTTATTTCACGGTGTCAGAATAAAGGAGGCTGCAGGCTAATATACATCACACCTCTGTGATGCGGCAGCTGCAGTGACTCCTTCATGTACAACACAATGACACGTTTATGGGGGTTTGATAGCAGCTGCAGATTTGAACAGAGACTCACGCATGTCATGTTATGTATGATCATGCATCCCACTGCTCAGATTAAATGGGACCATCTCAGCAGGTTCTGTCTCTGACGACAAACATTCTGTTATTATTAAACCAGCCTTAGCAACAAGGAAAGCAGCCTTCTCCTATTGGCTTCTTCCCAGCGTTCAGCTGTCCTCTATTAGCCCTCCCCGCTGCCACTCAGCAACGAAAATGCGCGAAGATTGCCCGTGGTGCTGCGGATCCAAGGGCAGCAGGGCTGGGTAGGGTTTGGCCCTCATAACGCAGTGGATGCTGAGGGGAGGAGGGGGTGCTGAAAAACACTGCCGTTCCTTCTCGCTATGGGTATCTTATTTGAATGCAACTGGCACCATTTGATGGAGGCATGCTTTACTTCCACTTCGAGTCCATTTATGTCGAGTGACGGCCGCCTGATGAGGCTGAAAAGCGCCCACAGTTCTGCAGCATCTCCCGTGTAGACGGCCCTTCAGAGCCGGTTACGCACCAGATCGTCAGTAATTCTGCAGGTAAGAAATCAGATGTTTTTATCTTTTTTTTTTTTTTTTTTTTTTTTTTGCGAGGCAGGCTTTCACTTTGCATGTACATCTTTTCATCTTTGGTCGGCCGACTGCATCTGTTAGTGTGGATGCGCAAAATTACGCACATATCAATTATATAAACGCACATTCCGCACAGGACTGCCACATATTGTTGATGCGCAAAAAAAAAAAAAGATAAAAAAAAAAAAAATTATTAATAATAACAATAATAATAATAATAATAATAACAAATTGTTCTTATTACATGTTATTACATGTATGTATAGCCAGATTGTTTTCCTGCAGAACACCCTGTGATGCTGTGGTATGACTCAATGTTTTGAATTCATTGTGATTCCGCTGCGCCACTTCGAATCCCTCAGTAAACAGAAAGTAGGTTAAAATGGTCTCCTCTTGTAAAATAGGCCATGCACGTGCAGCTCTCAGCCCACGCACAGCCGCAGCGATGGCTGAACGCGCACAATGCGCCAAATATGTGTAAATGTTGCGAAAATGGCGGTACGGTTCGAGGGGCAGCCTGCACTGTTCAGAGGTCCGTTAAAAACTGCAGACACATGCAGATCTGGGTCTGGTTATCGATGAGTAGGTCAGTAGGAGAATCCCTAATTTACATTTCAGCGCTGCTGCTGTGTTTTTCTGCACCATGAGGGAAAATGATAGATAGATAGATAGATAGATAGATAGATAGATAGATAGATAGATAGATAGATAGATAGATAGATAGATAGATAG
>CAEGAG010091279.1:0-15507 GCA_903067065.1 Brachyrhaphis terrabensis
AAAAGCTAAGGTATATTATTAAAACTTTGAAAACTCTTTCTGTGTACCGTCTGTATGTAGGCACATGCGGCTTATAGACAGGTGCGGTTTATGTATGTACAAAATGTTTTTTTTTTTTGAATGTACTGGGTGCTGCTTATAATCAGGTGCGCTCTATAGTCCGGAAATTACAGTAATTATGAATGGAACAAGACATTTTCCCCTATTAGAAGTAAGCATGTACTTTTTCCATCAATATTAAGGAATTAATGACTTACAACAAGCTCTTATTTCTTGCTGAAAAGTTACTTGTAATTTTGTTTTATTGTTGTTTTAAAATATAATAAGATATTTTTACTAGAAACTAGATCAAAAATACTTGGCAGGATTTTGTGTTTTTGCAGTGTTTTGGCACCTGCCACATCCTTGGTAAGAATGTGTTACCAGAGATGTGGGGACTGGTTTTTTGTCATGTTTATTTTTTTTTCCCCCACTCAATATATACACTCAAATTAAAAAGTTAGATTTTTCAAAATGCTGTTTGAATAACAGAAAAAATATATGATCAGACATTCCAGTATCTGTGGAAACCGCTGTAATTCATCACATCAGCCACACTGTATCAACTAAAACTTACCGCTGAGTTTCTGTTCTAGGTCGACATCAACAAAGTGGTTCCAGTGTACGTTTCCCGCCCAGATCCGGGCACAGGAGTCCTGCCTGAGTTCGGGGAGTACAACCCCCCGTCGGAGTCTCTGAAGAGCCCAGACTACTTCTCCGACTTCCTGGTGACGCTGGCCATTCCGTCCGCAGTGGCCCTCGTCCTCTTCTTCATCCTCGGCTACACTATGTGCTGCAGACGGGAGGGGGTGTAAGTGTGCACGGCCTTGCATTTGTTTTTGCACTAATACCGTTCCAAAGACGTACAACAAAAAGTCGCGATAGGGTTTCTGAAAAATCCTGGAGTCAAATGAGAAATGGGAATGAAGGGTCCAGATAGGGGCAGGTTGATTAGACAAAAATCTAATCTTGACTGAAAGCTGCAGCTTGTCATTACCATCTGGTATTGTGATCCATTTATATTAAGTTTCTCATTACTTTATGTGATTTTTTTTTGTTGTTGGTGTTGCTTCTCAATCCATTAAAGGTCATTTATTGGTGTTGTTTCATCATTTACAGGCTGGAAGAGAAGCGCCCCCTTTGTTCACTCAGTGTTCCACTCCATTTCCACTTTCACTCTGACTTAATGCAACACTTCATTCACTTGTGTCTAGATGTTGCTTCAACTATTAATATTAGTATTTAATTCATCCATTTTGTTTTGTTTCTAGGGAAAAAAGAAACATGCAAACACCAGCGTAAGTGTTTTACCTCTCCTGTGTTTTTTTTTTTTCCCCTTTCCGTTTTTGGGCTGTTTCTGTTCCCTCTCTTTAGTCATTGTTTTGTTATTTCTGTTGTCACTGATGGCTGTTCATTTCCATTCATATGCTCATCTGTGTGTTGCCATCCATTCATTTAATGGGCTGCTGAAAATTAATGACCCTCTGCAGGGAGTTAGGGGTAATAAGACTTCAATAATTCAACATGAGTAATTTTGTTGAACAAAATAAAATCCTCCTCTGCATTCTCCAGATTAGGGTGGGCGTTGTTTATTTTGTGCATGAACACAAACGAAGTGCAGGATGAGAAAACTTTCACCATGCCATACATAAAGTAACACACTGCAACAGATATTCACCGCTTCTCTGTTCTCCAGCATCCAGCTGGTTCACCACAGCGCCATCCAGAAGTCCACCAAGGAGCTGCGGGGGATGTCCAAGAACCGCGAGATCTCCTGGCCTCTGTCCACCCTGCCCGTCTTCAACCCGGTCAGCGGGGAGGTGGTGCCCCCCATTCACCCCGACAACTACGAGACCACCAGCATGCCCCTCATGCAGACACAGGCGTGAGTGAAGGGATGTGCTTGAAGTCGTGCTTGTTCAGTCGCTACACAGAATCATACTGAAGTATCATATATTTTTACACGCTTAGATGTATTTTGGGGCAATTTTATGCGATTGTTAAGCACAAAGTCCTGTTCTTTCCAATTCATAATTATGCACTACTTGAATTTGTCTTTGAAATCTGACAAAAAGCGAAAAGGATATGATGCATTTCGTAGACAATAATGGTATAAAGTAAAAAAAAAAAAAAGCATTACTGGAAAAAATTGCATGATTGTCTGTTTTTGTCTTCAGGAATCTGCAGAATCAGATTACAATACCACAGCAGAGGCCATCAGGTCAGTATGCCCATAGGTGTCATAAAATGCAGTCTGTTACGCAGACAGACATAACAGCAAACTACACATGGCTCATTCTTCGTGCAACTGCATGTTTGTTGTACTGTTTGAGCTTCCTAATCACACCATGTCTGAACTCTTCAACCTCATTTGAAAATGTAACAAAAGTGACAACACTCTACCAGAAACAAATAACTAATGTCCTAAATTGAGACTTTTTCCAAACATCTCTAGAAAAAGTGGCACTTTTTGAATATACTTATATCAAGTAAGACATCAAATGTTTAAGGTGTAAAAAGTAGCTAAAAATAAAATGAGGAAAACTGAAAAAGTAAAAGATTTATCTGAATTCTGACTAGAAAAGTCTAAGCATTCAAATGTAATCTTTCACACACACTGCCAGTGTTTCTCTAACAGCAAATAAAAGCCACTTCATTTGATTTCCTTTAGAGGATTTAAATAATCACGTTATATCTGCTTCCTAGATACGTCTGGGGCAGTGGATGTACTTAGAACATTTCCTAAACAAAGAAACAAAACGCATTTTGGAGAAGAAGCCTCAGTGTGTCACCCTTATGATGACTGTGTGTGAGCGCCCTCTAGTGAGCATGACAATCAGCTGCATGATGCACTAACCCACTTTCTCTGTTCACTGCTAACAAAGGAGATAATTATGTCATGTCAACATTTCGAAGACTGGAGGTAGGTGCAATTATGTTGAGATGATTAATGTGTCATTTTAATAGTTTTTCTTGGATTGTACAGGATTTCATACTATGAAATTGTCATGGTATGATAACCTGATATATTGCTGGTAAGATTTTGCACAAAATGTACCAAATTTTATAGTCGTAGGTAGTTTACCTATAATGCAGAATTGAGCTGTTCTTCTCTTTAGAGAAGTGGAACAGTATGCTTTAATTCAGAGAAAATTTATATTTTTTCTGACATTTCACTGAAAGGATTTAAAATTACAGAAATGTGAATTTTAGCATTTTTGAAAACTGTTTAACCTTGGCCATACTGTGCTAACCCACCCACACATAATCTCACTGATACATTACTGACTGGTAACAGCATTTTTCTGATATCTATCCCAGGTAAATGGTATCCCTGAGGAAAGGAAGGTGGCTGAAGCCCTTAACCTATGACCAGGAGATCCAGTGTAGGAACTGCCTTCCATCTGTCTGTTTTTTTTTTTGTGTTTTCTAACATTTGTGCCAAACTAGGGCTGCATGATATTAACAAATCATGTATCTGCCATATTATTGCAGAATACTGCAACAATGATGTCAGTGGCGATTAATGCATCTCTCTTTCCACTCATTATGATGCTTCCAACTGTTTAACCTTTAGCATCTTAGGCATGACCCTCTATGTCAGGTGTCGACGTCGACTTCAGCGACACTCCATCCAACAGATGAGTGGATTTCAGGCATGCAAAGTGTTAATTCATGACACGTGGGCATTGTGATAACATCGCACACAATATTTGAACTATTTTGCATTCCCGGTTATCAACCTGCATGTCTCACATGGAAGGTTTCAGTCACATATCATTCCTGCTTGGTGAGAATCTGTAACAGAGGAGTAGCAGATCCACAAAATGTGTATATGTTAAACATATGGACCTCAGAGCAAAGGGAATTTGTAATGTGTCAATTTTATGTAATGTATAAGTTGGTAATAAATTCTTTATAAAATATTTAATGGTTTTGACCAATACACATGTCCAAAAAAAGAAAAACAAACCCCAAAACATTTTTTAATCAAGGGATTTTTTTAAAACAATGTACAACAGAATAAAGGCATTTATAAATATGAAGACAATTCCACACATTGTCAGACACCACAAACAAACATGTAAATATTTGACTAGGCCCTAAAAAAGGGTGTAATATTTGTTGCTTTTACATGATCACACAGATCAATTAAGGCATGAAACAACTGCCAAATGTACTACTTTGCTGTTGATCAATAAAAGAGGTCAGTAAACTTTACACATGTATCAAAGGAAAATGATAGCAGGTAAATACCATATTATCGATAATTATACGAGGTTCTGATTGTTAGTAGAAATTTTGAGGTCAACTTGGCTCTGTTTCATTTTGAGAGTGTGAACAGTCTCAAAAGCTGCAGATTGTAACAGAAACAGAAATGTTTTTTTTCTGGGGGAAAAAACAAACAAACATAAATACAAAATGATTGACACGCAATGTTTTACTACCCGACGGTAGATGCAATTAAACACCAAGTTTAATATAACTGTTTACTATAAGCAAAAAAATAAAAAATATGCCAAACAAGAATGTACTAAAATCTGGGTTTCATCTTAAAGATGAAAGTGGAAAATAAAAAGCAGGTTCAAAATAAAAGTGCTCCCTCTCAAATGAGTAGAAACAGGCAAAGAACCAATTACCCTCCTGGCAACAGACATATTAAACAATATTTTCATCTATGCGGCATTAAAGTATCCTCTTAGGTCTGTCAGTGCATTACAAAGTGGTTATAATGCTGAAGTGGCCCTGATTTCAAGTGCTTAAACAACACACTTGAATATGTGCTGTTTACAGAACCTTCTGGAGTTAAAAAAAAAAAGAGAAAAACATCAAAAGCCTTCACCTAATTATTAAAAAAAATTTAAAAAAATTTTTTTTAGGTCAGTGTGAGGAAGGACGTTTGTTTCCTCTATGGTAGAACAGTATGTGCAATATTGTGCATTTTCCACCACAGCTAGTATGAGGCATGTTTTAAAGAATAGGAGATGGACAGCTGTACAAAATAAATCTGTTGTATCATACAAATATATATATATATTTACACAGCATGTGGTGCTAATAGGACAACTATTTGACTGAAAGGCTCAACCTTGTCTATGAGATAGTAGATTGGGTACAAAATTCTTAATGCGATACTTCACAAACAGCAGTTATGGACGCAAAGTACAAAACAAAGCCAAAACTGTATAAAATATAAGCTTAATTTAAGTCATTAAATACTGTACATGTCACATGTCATTTCTGAACTACAGCAGGTGACAACAGTGACTTTCTGCAAACTCAATAATCTCAAACATTACTTTAAATGAAAAAAAATTAAAAATGTCCCTAAAATTTTAACAATTGCACTGCAAATTTTTTACTGTACACTCGGCAGGGTTGTGATCAGTCCACATTGATCCACTTTGTTCCTTGTGTAAATATATCACACCAGCAATATAGAAGGTTATGCAGATCAGCTTATTTGCAAAAAAAAAAAAAAAAAAAAAGAGAGTTCCAAATATGCTGGTGGTCCTACTGCCACGTGGACGGAAAGATCCTCGGAGGAAACGAGGAACAAACTTCATATCAAACAAGTTTGGCTAAGTAGAAGAAGGGTTGCGAAGTTCAAGCAAGCATGAGGTCCTGAGCCCAGAGAAAGTGGTTTTGGGTCTCCAAGTCTAACATGAAGGTAATGTAAACATTTCAGCGTTTCTGTCCTTTTAAATATTCCTCTTGCCGAGATTTCTCATTTTACAGCAGCCAATAACAACGTTACTGAAGTACTCTGACCAGTCTCATCTGGCCACCAGCAGCATGAAAGAAAAAAAATTCAGTTTGATTTTTATTTGTCACTTCAGTCGTAGCAGGCCCACAGACTGTAACCCAGTCCTCTCAAAGTATCCTTTAAGTTCCAGGTGTGATGAGGTGGGACATCAGTACAAATAAACTCAGGACCCCCATGGCCCCCAGTCTCTTCAGCAGGGCCATGCTGTCTTTGGGGATCACCACCTGAGCCAGGTCGTTGGTGATGACAGAAACCTCGTGAGCTACACAAACGAAGATGAAGGTGCTTACCAAGATGTTGAGCGAAGGGTTGCCCGGGATCAGGACCAGGATTCCCTTGGTGTCTGCCGCAAGCCAGATGTGGTACTGACATATGAACAGCTGGGGGCGACACAGTCAAAGCACAAATTTTCAGGTCCATCTTAAGAGTTACAACATGTTCATAACCAGTGCAGACCTTTAAGTCCAACTCAATTAGTTAAGATCTGTATTTTTTTTATTTTATTTTTTTTTAACCAAGTTGACAAAGGAACTCAAATTTGAATAGCGCTGAACATTTTAAATTCAGCAAGTGAAACATTCAGTTTTGTTAGACACAGAGGTACATATTAACCATTTCAGTTCATTTTATTCAGCTATGACATTACTAATGAAAAAAAATATATTTTTTAGAGAGTAAAATTTATGCAAGAAAATAAAAAATAGTTTAAATCCAGAAATGGAATATACTGGTCATGTTATCTACTCCTCTTACCTAATGTAAACCACTTTTTATTGTTCTTTATGAATATAAAAAATAAACACTGGATGTTATTTTTTTTTCTCTTTAATATGACAATCAGAAACTTGGAGTTTGCATTAGTTGTAAACCAAATAAAATTAAAAATATTTGAAGTATATCACTATACCTTATAAGTCTATACAAGATACACTTATATTTAACTACTGCAGTTATTTACATCTTACTGAATTGAGACTCACCTAAAGATTGCCATCACTTACTGTTTTAATGCACTATTTACAATGTATTATGCAATTCTGAATTATTACATGTACCTGCCTGTGCAGACAGGACCATCTTACCTCCAGGGAGATCTTTCCGAACCATGAAAAGAACGAGCTGTAAACAGAGCGAGCGTAGCCAGGAATGTTCCTGATAAGAATGAAGGCCAAAATCTGTTAACACACAAAATGGAAACATTTCTAAGTCAAGCCAACAAAACATAAGTGTTTTATTTATGAAACTTTTGGAAGTAGGTATTAAGTAGAGTAAAAACATTCAGCATGGGCATAAATGTAATTTATTACATTCATTATTTCAACTGTAAGTCAACATTTGAATACATTCAAAAAAATTTTCTAATGGTGCTGGCCTGGGAGTGACTTGGTGCAAAATCAAAACAACTGTCTTAAGTCGATAAGGTCAAGGCATGATAACTTCTGAATGATGATGAGCAAGAAATGATCTGATTGATAGAAGAAAGTTCAAAGAAATCATCGAGGGTACTAGAAAAGGAAACTTCAAAATAATCAGCTTGGAGACATCTTGCTTTGGTATGGAGATAAGACTACCAAGGCTCAAGGGTGCCATGACATTGACCTGTAGCACTGGTGTACAAGCTGTTTCAAAGGGAAAAATGGTGTCATTTATAGCGGATTAAGAAGATCTTGACCCAAAAAAACCCCCTTTGCTCCAAAACGGCTCGATTGAAATGTGCAGCTGGCCCTGTGGAGAAGCCCATGTTCCTGGAGGAAACATTTATGTCCAGGCAAGACGAGAACTGAACCAACTGGGATTACAGAATTGACAAAAAGTGTTTGGGAGGAGTCAAGACGAGGCTTTTACACCTGACCTCTAGAGCACCAAGCATGGTGGTGGTGATGTTATGTTAAGGGTCTGTTTAGCTGCTACATAACTGGTTTAGCATTAGGCAAACATCAGGTTTTTAGGGTGGCTTTTCCAATGTGCTAGATTGACTCCATATTCCCGTCTTGTCCCAGTGTGTTTTAGAGCAAACTTGAGCATCAAATTCATAGCTTTAAAAATACATTTGATCCCTCTATCCTGAAATAATTATGTTTAAAAATAACTTATTGCATTACAAAGTTATGAAAATCATGCCCATATTGTGTAAAGACCTGAAAGAAATGAGACCCAGCTGGTAGCAATTTGTAGATCTATGTATACATTTGTTTTAGGTAACTCTTATCTTGAAAAGCAGACAACTCCCCATACAACTGAAATTGTCATTTTGTATTTTAAAAGGAAACACAAAGCTACCGGCAAGGAAGTGAGCAGGTTTGCTGTCGTTCGACTGAACAGGAAATGCTAAATTAGTTTAACAGTTAGCAAGACAACTCCTGCCAAATTACAGAAATGTTCTGCTGGATGATCTTTGCCAATGACGATTGATAGAACAGATGGTTTTAACTTCTGGGTCAAAGAAGTGTTCATAGGGCTAAAGTGCCTTCATGGCACTTTAACACAGACATCACATACCAGAAAAGTTAATCTGATGCTTTTAACATCAGTTTAAGAAGTTTTTTCTCATAGGTAACAAGGTTGCCATGTTGAGTTGATACATCTGCAACAAGTAACTTAAGAAAATTACACATGTAACAATGTAAGACTGTACCTGGACCACAGAGATGTAAGGGTGCATCTCATTGCACTCCGTTTTGGTTTTGCAGTTGCTCGCCCATATTGAGTAAGTCTTGAAAATGAGGAAGAGAGGTTAGGCATATTTCTGCAGTATAGGCTGACTGAGAAACAAAATGTAAAGAGGTCTTACTATGAAGGAAACCACCGAGAAGAAAAGGAGCAAGTTGGAAATCTTTGCAGGGAAAAGAGCTTCTCCTTTGCCCTCCGACAACACCTGACGCTTCTGCAGCACCAGGTAGATGAAGGCAAACACCATGCCATGAATCACAGCCTGCGTGCCAACACGTTGAAGCCGTCTCAGTTTACAGTAAACTGAAACTGGTTAAAAGTACGCTGGTCGTCACATTTGACTTACAAATCGGTCCAGCTGCCATCTGAACCACCACTCATGGACACTTCCGTTCAGCTCAAACAGCTTAGAGAGGGGCCACACTGAGAACACGTTCATGAAAAGACTCTGGAGGCAAGATTTGAGATGAAGATCAAACTAAAGTGCTGCACATCATGCCAAAATACAGAAGACTTGTATCAATTTGTAACTATAAAATACCACTAATTATAGTGAGATTAAGTAGAGCAGAGTAAATGAACCCACCTGTGAGAAGGCAAAGAAGCAGATAATCAGCAACAGGCCCAGTAACTTGGCCAGAATGCCAAGATGCCAGATACCACTACCTGTCCAGACAACATGATTTCTTTAAAAAGACACCTCTCATCTCAAAAACTACACACAATGCAATATTTGTACTGTTTACCAAATGCAAATACAGTTTTGGTTAAATATTTACATGCACTAATGTTGGGCAAGAATGTCATTACTTTTAGGTCTAAAAAAAGTCATTTCAAACTTGCTCACGCAGTTCTGTTTCTGAAACAAACTGAAGTTGAAAAATGGTCCAAACCCTACTTTAAAATCCCAAAATGAATAACAGTCATGCCGATTATGGGCATATGTAAACTTTTCACTGAAAACTTGTAATTTTTTTAATTATAAAAAAGTATACAAAGATGCTGGTGAAACTAATAATAATCATCTCATATTTGACACCTACTGTTAGTCCTCTTTTGAAGGATCTGAGGCCAAATGGCCATTGTGGCATAGATGAGAACAAACCAGAATGTGACCAAGGGAACAAAGTAGTAGAACTGGTATGGTCTGTCCATTACAATGCAAAGTACCACCACAAGGAAGTTTAGCCGGAACAACACCTGTAAGCATACACATAATAAAAATAAAAAAAAACACACTCATAAGCATACAGGTCATTCAAGTTGGGGATTCCTAAAAAAGGTTAAAGAATAACTGAGTGTAACCTTACCTGACACACTCTGTAAAGTCCAAAGTCTCCTTTGAGCCAGAAAAAGGAAAAGTGTCCATAGCCAGTCTGAAACAGGTATGCTGCCACCAATACACGAACGTGCATGTACACAGGAACAAACTATAATACAAGACAAACAATTTTGTTATTTATTAAACATCCGCATCAGACTCAAAGCAGAACAGCTGCCGATCCATGTAAAGGGAACACATTTGGGACTCACAGCACTGGCTCCAGAAACGTGATAGATAAGAATAACCAACTGCATCCAGCCTTTCCATTCATCCGTTTGCTCTCGGTTGAGCAACTTGGCCTGTAATCCAAAGAAAAGAAGATGATTAAACAAAAAAAATGTTGATCTTTCAGTCAGATATGACACTAAACCTGAATGAAAAGTCCTGAATCATCACAATCCTGAATTCTAAATCCTAATTTAAGCCACATCCGTGTGGCTGTTCTAGGCTCCACTTCAGCATAGGTCTGAAAGGCCGTTTAGGCTCGTCAACATCCTATTATAGATTTGTGGGCTTTTTTTTCTTCTTTTTTTTTTAATTAGAAAAACTCTAAAGCCTGAAAGCACAAAAATTTTTCTACGTTAGATTTTTTTCCCCCCCAGAGTTTTCCGGACTGTAGGAACCGTGTTTAGGCATTTCAAAGAATTAAGACAATAAACCTCTACAGTGAACATTGCAAACACAAAATCTTACTAAGTATTTCTGGTGTAGTCAATAGTGCAAATATCTTGGTACACTTGAAATAAGACAAAAACTAACTTGCAAGCAACTTTTCAGTATAACATAGGAGCTTGTTTTGGGTCAATTTATTAATATTGATGAAAAAGTACTAGTTATAAGTTATAATTAGTGCTATTTTCTCCATCGATATTAAGGAATTATTGATTCCGAAAAGTTACTTGTTAGTACACCTGAAATAAGATAAAACTAAGATATTTGCACTATCAATACTTAAAAATTTGTGTTTTTTGCAGTAAAGAGTCTCTTCACCTCCTTGGTGTTCTCACTATAAAACACTCCCAGCACAAGTATGTAGATGAGAGGGATGAAGAATGCCGAGTGTGTGTAGAACTTCTGCTCCTTCATGAACACATCAGCTCGGTCGCACAGGTAGAAGTACAACATTATGACGCCCATCCTGCAGAGAGCCTGGAAAGGAGCCTTTGGTCCGAGGGGGACGGCCGCAGTGGCAGGTTTCTTCTCCTCGAGGCTCTCCACGTCAGGAGTGGCATGCCGGCGATGGCGGTTGCAGCCGAGGACATGGAGGACCACGAAGACAACGGCTGCTCCCAGGAAGAAACAAGCTGACAGTTTCTGGATGAGGTTTGGCGGGGAAATGGTCTGACAGCAGGAGCCGTCGATAGGCCTCAGCAGCTTGTTGCAAAGGGAGTTCATGAGGACCGTGGCTCCCTGGAAGGATGATTTCACACATCAAACAACAGGAGAAATACTAAAACATCTAATTAAAAATAAACCAAAAAAATATGTCCTGCCTACCACATTCCTGGTGCCCTCTGGCAGGTGTAAACCATCGTCTGAGTTTATGATCGTTTCCAGAGCAGCCTGACGGGCCGCCGCCAGCAGCTTGACCCGAGACCTCCCGCTGTACTTGCTGCTGTTGAGCACCTCCGTCGCCGCTTGATTGTACAGGTCAAGCTGTTGGTTGGTGATCATCTTCCTGTTCTCACTCAACGTGTCCTCATATACTGGATCTGCAAAACAGAACAGAATGGCAGAACGTCACATGGTACACATTTGACTACTGACTACTTTCTGTTATAAAACTGATCAAGTGGATAAGAAATATTGGGGCTACCACCATTTTTTGTGACAGATTCCTGCTCCTCCTGCATTAGAACAGTATGGTTTTGTGGACACCACTCAATGCATAGCAATGGAGTCCGCAGGTAAAAGTCACTAGCCAGTCCTCTCTTGTCTCTATTTTTGAGCGCTTCATAAAATCAGGTAATAAAAGGCAACTATGATATCACAATGATATCATTGTGATCATTCTTTACAGAAAATATTAGTGAATTTTGTAACTGTTTTCAACTGTAGGCAAGAACTGAGCAAGCATCCAGGCTCATACCATAAATCAGAATATGACTGAAAAGTTAATTTTTTAGTAATTCCGTCACCAAGTGAAAGACATCATATAGATTACCATTAATAAGACAATAATGATTTAACATCTTCAAATCCTTTAGTATGTTTAATCGGTGCTAAAAGATTTGTATTTTAAAAAGGTACTATTAATCTGACAAGCCTCATCAAGCCGTACATCCTAATTTAAGACTGTATGGCATTCACATTTAAAGAAGGCCTTCCAACCGCATAACTGTGGGCACATCAGCGCCCTCTTCTTGCCCACAATGCATCCCCACCAACTTGCAACACAAAGTTACACCCTTGGCAAAACGTCAAAACTCTGCTGGCCAATTCAGGGACTTGGAAACACTTTCACTGTTGAACTCTAGGCTGATATAGGACTTTATGACCAAGAACATAAAACTTAGGGAGAGTTACATTAATTCAAACAGGAATAACCAGCTCTCAATTTTTAAGTTTTCACTCTAAAGTAAAAACCGTGCTTTTACATTAGAGTTGTGTGTACTACTTTCTTTCTCTTTTTGAAAAGCTACAGGAATACTCAAATTTCGGAAGGGAAATGAGGTATTGAGGAAAATGTCCTATAATCACAATGATATAGTGCATATTTTTTGTTGGTTTGTCAAAAAATTCAACAGCAATTTCCAGGAACAATACTGATAGTCTAATTCCTAGTTTTCCTATCTATGTGGTTTCAAATGATAGTGTTAGTCAATGTAGAAAGCGAAGGACAAAACAGAAACACTAATAGTGTTCAGATATTTACACCCCCTTATAGTATGGTAATCTCATTTTACAAGAATGCACATGAGATTTATCGTCGCAGTGAAGCCATCAGGCAGTAATAGTGACCAGGCTGACTGAAGTAAAAGTTAATCATCATCATGTTTCCAAGCGGGTAATCTGCTTGGAGTGGAGCTCACCTTGCAGGACCCAGTAGATCTCCGCATGCTCAGCCAGTTTATCCAGATGCACAGCAATTGCTGTCAGGTTTGCTTTGTACTGCTGCAGGGTTTCGCTGCTGCCACTGTGCAACTTGATGGACCACTGTGATAAGTGACGAAACAAGTGTGATTAAGACAGATGGTACTTGGCCAAAACCTTGCTGCTCTGTGCACTACTCGATCTGCAAATATTGACAGGCATTCTTTAGGCAGCTTACTGTTGCAGCTCCGAGGACAACAACATCAGGTTTCGCAGCGGTTTCCTGCAACACAAAAGTTAAGAGTATTGACAGATTTACATGAGAGGAAGACAACCTTATTTGTTTTCATTTTCAGTCAACAATAAAAAGGAAATGTGAAGGTTTTATACATTGTTTTTATTGGGAGTTTTTCCTTGACAAAAAGTCAAAAATTGTTTCAGGCATTTGCATTTAGTCCCACTGAATCAACGTGGAGAACCACCAGTTGCTGCAATCATATCTGCAAACGTTTACCAACTCCGCAGAGAGACTTTTGCCAAGTGTTTGTTGCAAAATGGCTCAATTTCAGACACAATGATGCATGACTGCAAGAAACAGTTATCAAGTCTTGCCAAAGATGTTTGTTTCATACCTGGACTTTGAATTTGCAGTCTCAAGTGTTTGTTCCTGTAATATATTTTCCTCCACCATATATTTATCTCCATCCATCTTCCTATCAATTCTAACCAGCTTCCTGGCCCCCAATAAAAAATAAAGATGTTCCACTGTAAACCCTGTCTCTACCTTGTTTCACCATATGAATTGGCTTTTCAGGAAAATATGCAGTATTACTTCACTGTTAGACAGGATTTTAGACATTGGCCAAAAGGTTTCATTATGTCCTCATCTTGTTGCGTGACATATGAAGAGGATCGAGGAAAATCTGCCCCAAGCAATCAAGAAAGAAATAAAGTGATCTGCTTTGAGGATAGAAAATGGATCTATCATAGAATCGTTCAATTGGTGCTTAAAAATAGAACTTGATGCTGTGTCAATGCTCACATGCGTCCATGACACCACGCGGTCCTTCATCGAGTTATTTGCCTCTGGATACCAAAGGAAGTCCTAGAAATAAAAACGAGAAAAGAAGTTGTTTTTTTAAAATCAAAGGTTCTTCTTAACAGGAAAGATAACAGTGACTCTATAGAAAGCTCACCACATTAAGAGAGGACTTCTCATCTTGAAAGAAGATGTCCTCATGCTGCAGGCGTTGCATGCAAGCAGACAAAGACAGGGTCTGTTGGAAAATGACTTCTTTCTCACTCTCCTCTCACCAGCTTGTTTCAGCTCAGAATAAAACTAGTCTGTCACTCTGCTGCACATATCTGGAGTTTGAGTCATTTACCCAAAATAGAACAAGCACAGTAATTTATCAACATTTAGGCTAAACTGATCATAGAAATCTCATTTTTAAGTAAGCAGGAAAGCTTTAGGTTTCTAGCAGTAACGGCTCAACTTCGTAGGGTATGGGAAAACAATCCTTTTATCTTTCAGGAAGAGTCTGAGAACTAATTATAGGGCTTTAGAGCTAAACAATCAACATATATTTACCGAGGGGGATTCAGGTAGAACGTATCCTGTTAACCGGAATGGAAAGATTTCTAATAGCCCCTGAGCGTGAAACATGCCATGTCTAGCGATTATACCTTGTTTCCATCTTCTGTCCTCTCAGGTTCGATAATTTTGACAAAGGAGTAAAAAAGCTGCCTGATTCGTGAGTCACCGGCAAAGACCACCCGTTTCTTGGAAAGGCATGTTTTGGCTTCACTGCAAGACAAAAACATCAGTGAGGAAAGTAAAAATCAGAAGTATAAATGTGAAAACCTCATAGTAGCAACTGGATGTTACCAAGTTAGCAGTAAGTGGCAACACTGTGTAAATATTTTAAGAACATCAGTTCAATTTAAAAGATTAAATCAGAGTTAATTTTTTGCTTTGACAATCAGGAGTGACTGAACATCCGGGTTTATGTAAAGAATCTCCATCGAAGTCTGATCTATGCAACACGTTTCAACCAGAAAAAAATTGAGGTAATGTGAAAAAATATAGTCTTATCAGCTTAAAAAGCCATTAAAAAAAAGCTTGTATAATGATGAGCAAAAAGCCAAATTATGGTAGCGGCTGTAATCCTAATGAGAAATAAGGTCATGGTAGTATCATGCTCATATTTTAAGCATTCAGGCCTAAACATCTTGCACTCGTATCAAAGAAATCTGAAGGAAACTAAAGAGAATGTCGCGCAAAACATTTACCGCATTTTCCGGACTATAGAGCGCACCTGATTATAAGCCGCACCCAGCACATTTGTAGCGGAAAAACCATTTTGTACATACATAAGCCGCACCTGTCTGTAAGCCGCATGTGCCTACATACACACGGTACACAGAAAGAGTTTTCAAAGTTTGAGTAATATACCTTAGCTTTTCTTTCCAAACAGTGCCTGTGACGCGGCAGTAACACAGCAGCAACACGGTAGTAGCACAGCACTAACAGGGCTGTTAAAAAAACATACCGGTAAAAGTCACTGAGACGCGGCAGTAACACAGCAGCAACATGGTAGCACAGCACGAACAGGGCTGGTTAAAAAAAACATACCGGTGAGAGCCGTCTTCATCTTCCTCCTGAGCACTGAGA
>CAEGAG010091441.1:0-12963 GCA_903067065.1 Brachyrhaphis terrabensis
ATCTATCTATCTATCTATCTATCTATCTATCTATCTATCTATCTATCTATCTATCTATCTATCTATCTATCTATCTAGTTAGCTGAATAGTTAGCTAGCTGTCTAGCTGTGAAGTGTTTGCACACTATAAATTTATGTACCTTAATTCTAATCACTGGAAGCTCATTTTAAACAAAGAGACATGTTCTCACCTGAGTAGCACTAACAGGTTACATTCAGGTTGAAACCTGTCTATAACACATTTTTCACTTCTCAGTGGAGCTTAGGCAATAAAATTGCACGGATAGGGAAATAAATACTGCTCCATCTTCTAAACTGCACACTTGCCTCCACAACACACAGTAGCGACCACACCTGATGGAAAGGGCTAGCTGGAATGCACTGCTATCACAAGAAGAAAAAAAATGCTCATGGTTAATTCAGTTCATCTTCTATCTGTCGCGACACACGAGGATGGAGGAGATGAGAACGTTTCTGCTCAAGAAAAACAAGATAATTTTGTTTCTGCAGCCAATTTAAATTAAAGTGGCCCTTTGTGTCAACGTTGATTGGGAGAGTGTTCAGATATGGGCGATGCGTGACAGGGGACAGGCGACATGAATGCATATAAACTCTGCTGTACATCAGTTCACATGCTGACAACGGGAATATTCAAAATATATTCATGGAATGTTCTGAGCTATTTCAGCAAGGGATCACATAATATTACCTCCGCACAGTGATAAGATAAGGTATATTTCAAATTTTCATGTATTTTCATTCATTTTCCCATTTTGGGGAAGTAGCAGGAAGATTTCCGCCTAAGGCAAGATTAATAAGCATTTAAAACGGTTTCAGTGCTAACCGGCAAACCACAGTGTGTGTTTCAGAGTATTGTTCACCACTGAGTGGCCATGAATGACATAAATAGATTGTATACTTCAGCAGGAAAGTGACTGCAGGAACAAATACATAAATAAACACAAGTACTTTACCTATAGAATTTCACAGAAGTGTACATGCTAATTCAATCTGACAATCATATAAACAGATAAAAAAAAAAAATACATTCACACACACGCACAGAAGTGACACACACCTCCTTTTTAATTCCCCTCTGAGCTAAAATTTAATGAAAACATCCCTTCAGGAGGCATTTTTGTTCTAATGACAAAATTCTAAACACTTAACCCCCATTACACAGCATTGAAGTCACTTTGAAAAAAAAAATCTAACATTTCTTGCAGCAGCTGACAAAAACAGGCTATAATCAACAATACTAGCCACTGGGTTAGTAAAGTTAAAGGTGCAAAAGAAACATGTTTAGATTAGTTGTACTGGTTTAGGTCCTGTTTAGGCTGGCTGCTTTTTCATATTTTTTCATATTGCCATCTTTGAAGTTTGCAAATTGTTTCAACAACTCAGTGACTGTACCCTCCTCAGAGCTTCCTTGAATCAGTTTTTGCAGGGCCTGCCGCCTCTATCGTTACTTTTTTAAGAGTGTGCAGCAAAGTTGACTGGATAAGTATTATCTGTGTAAAGCCAAAATGCAAGTTTTCTCAGCAGAATGTTGCTTTCTGACAGAGCGGGAGGTTCCACACATATAACTTGTCAGTGGTCATAATTTTATCGTTGATCTTTTTTAAAAAAAACATTTCCTGTGCACAGATAAAACTTATGCCCCTATATTAAAACTGTAATGTCATTTAATGGCTGATGGTAAAACAAGCAAGCGCACACGGCATAATTGAAGCCCTCCCCAAACTGTGTTTTTATTTTGCTCCCCAGTTTTGAAATATAATCAGTTTGCCTAATTTTATTGCATTTCCTAATGATGCTCGCCCAGAGCAATTGTTCTGTGTGTTCCATAGCAAACAGTGCGTGTCAGCTCACTGAGATTAATCTTGATTACTTTAGCCGTTGATGAAGTAGGCTACAATAATGCCTTAATTGAGGAATATTACCACATAGAAGAAGAAGAAGAAGAAAAAAAAGCAGTGATAGATAGAGCAGGAGATGGATGTTTGACTCCTAACTGCACTAATTGCAATGCTGTTTGGAGTGATTAACTCTGGATGGATCAGTGACTCGGGTGGAAGGCTGAAAATAAACAACAAATAGGGATCCGCATTCATATCTTTAGTGTTTCGTAGTCATTGCTGCCATGTCATTACTGGGCATCTGACTAAAGATGACATGAGGCAGATTATTTATTATTTTATGTCAAAACCTTATTCATTTGATTTTAATAGTTGCCTTATAAGTGTACAAAACTATTACGACTCATCAAGAAGTATTAGAGCTGTTAGAGATTCTCAGAAGGGCCTGTTCTTTTTAGCCTTTTTTTCTGAAACTAACATTGAAGTTACACTGTTGTTTAGTTTTAAATTATGGAGGCATTTCTACTGGCCATAATACAATATTTTCATTTCACTTATGTCTGCCTAAGTGTCTCATTAAAGTAAAAGAAAGTAACAGTTAGTAATGCTGGAGAAAATTCCCTGTCACGTCCGCATTTTTGTTCATATGTCGTATGAAAATACTCAGATTTAAGTTGATGAAAATACCGAGATCGTGATAATTACCAGTTATCCACTCTTTTAAATGGCAGTATATTAGCAATACATTTCTATGAAATTGAAATATTATCAGTGTGTGTCTAAAAAATAACAAAAGTTATTTGAGTTACATAAGACAACACATAACATGTAAGTAAGGAAAACTGAACCTTGCCAGATTTGACAAGGAATACTTCGACCAGTGAGGCTGACAATTGCTTTTTATAATCTCTACCTACTAGGCTGAGAGCTTTCTGACTTCCTGTAGAAAGTACTCAAGCTCTAAATTGTACATTAAATTCATGACAATATCTCTAATAACCTTACTTTGACCTGAACTTTATAATAAAGTAAAAAAAAACAAAACATAGGCCCTACGCCTTTTTTGACAGTACTGGCAGAGACTACAGCAAACACCCCGGGGGCAACACCCAATTCTGCCCATGCAGCTCTCCTGCTATCCTGCCCCATCTTCACTTGTAGGATATCGTACGTGACACGGGTGACTATACGCACACACTCACTGTACAGCAGCATGCCACCCTGTGTATGAGCAGTGGGAGAGTCCCAATCTACTCGGTTGGGACAGTTGTCTTATGAGGTGTTGTACCCTGACTAGACATATGCTGACCCCTTATGATTTTTTATTGTGCTGACTTCCTCAACGGTGTCCCTTTGTGTCAGGACTTTGCGCTGAGTTTAGTTTCGAGGGGGATGTAAACGGAGGAGGAGCTAGAGGTGCTATGGTGGTGAAGAAGAATTTCTTGTGTTTTAAAGGTGGACAGGTGTGAGGTTAGTGCAAGTGATTCATAAATACATCAAGAGGGCAGAAGTATTAAGTAGAGAAATAAAACCCATATTTTTTTCTGTGTGCGTTACCTATATTTCTGAGGTGGATAAAAACCACAACAAAAATAGAAAATCATGCAAGATTGTATGAACTTGAAACCTGGAAAACGTCCGCATGACAGAATGAGGCAATAGTTGAGAAATGTAATGTGGCCGTCTACTCATTGCCCAGTCTGTCGTTTTAGGTGGACCGCCATGTCTTGGTAGGTTTGAGGCTTTGTCAGCCAGTTTCCTCTCTGACTCGTATGGTGTCTTTGACGGTTCTTTGAAAAAGAAAAAAAAAAAAAAAACGCTGAGGTTTTCCCAAAGCGGCTATTTTTATGCTGAGATTAAATGAATCACATTTTAACTCTGACTAATTAAGGGACATCTTAAGGCAACTATTTTCACTGGATTTTAATTATGGGTAAATGGGACCGAAAAGAAATGGACACCATAGTTTTGGATTTTCATTGTAAAATATTTTGAAAACCATAATTTATTTTCCTTTCATTTCCAGAGAACGTGCTACAGTTGACCACCGATATTCGCTCTGGTGGGGGATCACACCTGCCCGCAATAAGTAAAATCTGTGGACATTTGCGACCCCTCTGATAACTGCCATCTTTAATAGTTAAAACAACAAAGACACCTTAATATGCATTAATAAGCACAGTAAAAAATTCTATTTTCAATATGGCAGAAGCTAATATCTACTGTCTCTCTTATTTTCACTCTTGGGTGTTCGGTCAATAAGTGGCAAGGAAATGAAATGCTGCTCCTGGATTGGCTGCTTTGCAAAGGCCAACCAAACAGCACTCAATTTGGCTTGTGCCTACATATTTCAGCTTCACACGTTTTCCTTCAATTATTTATATGCACTATGAAAGAATCTGTGAACTGATTTTTCATAAATAATTTGGATTCAAGTTCCACATAAAATATTCACAAAGAGGTGAATGTGTGAATAGACTCTGGTTTACTGTACTTTGTATTAGTCTATCACATATTAAAGATTTGTGATGACAGACTGATATCATAAAATTAATTTGGTAATAACATTTTTCAAGGCCCAGCAGCTCTTCATGTGATATCCAGACTAATCAGACGTGATAGTAATCTTCTCCACATTCAGACTATATCCAGTCTCAGTGACGGACGCCTGACAGAGTGCTTTTGACTCGAGGTAAAGGTAAACACACATGTTCTCACACCTCCATTAAGCTTGTCACCTGCTCTCACCGGGTGAGCTGAAGACAAGAAGTTGGAATGGATGGAGACAACGTCTTTACCGTGTGGACATTGGTGCTGTCTTGGGAAGGTGTGAAAGTGTCATTAGATTAAGGCCTTGGCACATAAAGCCAGATAAGGAAGCACACTGAGAGACTAGGCGCAGGCAAGACTTAAATGCTTGCACACGGAAAATCCGCCATGTACACGATCATGCCAGCATGTGTTATCACACACCCCTGTATCTTCCACATAATAACACGGCGACACAGTTATGTTCATGCAGCCCTTGATGAGAATCAAGAGGTCACACATGGGAAACATACACACAACCGCCACATCACATCCTGTTGCAGCGTGGCTTTACATGTCAAAAAGGCCTTCGTCTGAGAGGCCTGACAAGATGCAGAAGGATCCGTCATGCTGTAAAGGAAAGATAACGTCACCGGAATCTGGTACGACATTTTTTGAGGGGGAGAAAGAAAAAAAAAAAAAAAGACAAACCCTGTGAATCATGCCACAAAAGCTGTATTTAAAACTGGAGCTATGTATTCATATGTGGAAATTAATGTATGACAACAACAAAAAATATATGCATGGGGCATGATAATGATGAAAGGCCAATAGATAGCTCAATTTACAGCTCCTCGCTGTGCCATGAGTTTTTTTTTTTTTTTCCATTTTCTTTATTTAATCAGAGGAACAAACGCACCATGTATAATTGACAGGGGGTGTCTGAGGGTTATCCCCGTGTTCGAACTCACACAGGACATAATCTCCATGTTTTATGTCGCAGAAGGAATTAGAGGAAATGTGGTATCTTGAATCTGCACATTAGACTGTTGCTTCTCCAAATTTATCTACACTTTGTTTAAATCTCATAGTTTCAAAACAGGTTTTGATAAAACAAACACCTAAAAATGAACAGGTTCTTGAATTTGTGCGCTCAAACTACGGCTCTTGCCCGATGTATTTACCCTCCCACCCCCAGGTGTGTGCGTTTGCTGGTCACGAGTGGGATTTTCTCACACAATCAGACTGCACTTCCTTCTAATCTTGCAGCTTTAGCTCATACAAAGTCCAACAGCAGCTTTGGCTCCCAGGAATTTTTGACAGTTGACAGTCACTCCTGGTTGGCTCGTTAGAGCTCAACAAGGCAAGCACAAACACACACAACAGAAGCTGAGGGAGAGCCAAATGTACACTAAATAAACCTGCTTGTCATAATAATGATGAGAGCCGTCTCCATTATGTTCTTTTGAGTTTATTTCTCTGATTTACCGCAGTTAGAGCGACGCGTGCCTGGGACGGTCTCCAAGGTTGCTGTCAGGGGGAATTTAACGTCCTTGGTTTTAGCATCTTTCTGGGAGCCTGTCACATCAGCTCAACGCTGACTGGCACACCAGCCGAGACCTCTGGCATTGTGAATAATAATAGAAAATTGATACTGCTAAAACATGGTGGAGGAATCCTCCCCCAACTCTTTTTTTTTTTTTTTGTCTGTGTGTATGACCTTTACCCATGTCTCTCTTTTCTTCACCCTATGCCTGTGATCTCCTTTGTTCTTGGCTTGATCAAATTTTCAATTTTGAAACGAGTTAAACGGCAACAAAAGGGAGGTGTGTTTAATTTCTTGACAAAACAAGTTTATGGGTGAAAAATTCCAAATTAACATCTCTGTGGTGGTTCTTACATAAGCCCGTATGATGCATGTGTCTTCATGTGGACAAAACTGAAAAGCAATGACTCATCCTTAATAAAACTGGGAGCTCATCCAACTATCGTTATTCATGTTTCCGCGCTGCTTGCACCGACCAGTACTGGCATGACCCTGCTAGAGCTTTAAAATTTTCTCATAAAGTTACTCAACCAATCCTGTTTTCAAATCCCAGACTACCTTTTGATCTCATGAAGTGTCAGTTCAGCATAGCAAAGCTTGCAAGCAACAAATACTGGAAATTCAAATTCATTTATTTATTTATTTTTTTAAGCTAAATGTTTCCATCAAGCTTAACGTGTCTACAAAGACTCAATGTTTCCAAAATAAGTCCATATTCATTAATAAAGAAGCAATGAAAAAAGGATTAAATCTGTTTTAAATTTAAAGCAGAGTAAAAATCTCAGACACGTTTAGTTAAGTATAATCTCTGTGGCAGTTGTCACCCTATTTACCACTAGGACACTGAATATTACACAACATCTCTCTTTGTAAAGAAACAGATATATTGTGCTTGAGTACACAGAAATAACATTCAAAGTGCATCCTTAAATCCTTCCATTTCATGTTCAAATCATTCAGTTGCAGTCTTTATAAAGTGGAACTGCAATGTTTTGGTCCGAATACCTTCCTACTGTAGCTCCACAGGTTCTGTTTTACTCCTGTTGTTCTGAGGTGCATCTGAGACATTTCACACCCGGTTCAGCTGTAGGTCATTTCCACTACACCCCATTTGGGCATTTTTATAGTTCCACAGAAGAGATGTGATTATCTAGTCGTGCAAAAACTTTTCATTCCTAAATTGATTTAAAGAGGTCAACAACGGTATGGGGTATTGGGCCCTTTGATACGGGGAATGTCTTGGGGTTCTGCCGGAGGAGCTGGTCCAAAGAGCTGAGGAGAGGGAAGTCTGGGCCTCCCGTCTTAGGCTGCTACCCCCACGACATGACCCCAGATAAGCAGAAGGAGATGAATGGATGGATGGATGGATGGATGGAACAACGGAAAACCTGTCCAATCATCATCATGAAATACAAATTATAGTTTTATTTTATTTCTGGATATATTTTAATTGATTTATTTGGCTCTAGTGGTCTTTATTTGAAAGTGCTAAGACAAGAAAGTAGGTAAAGAGAGAGGGAAGACATGTGGCAAAGGTCACTAAGCTGGGAATCAAACCTGCGACGGATGCATCAAGGACTAAGGCCTCCTTATGGGGGTGGTGCTTGAACCCTGCACCACCACAACACCCCATTCCTGGGTGTTTTTTCTAACGGTTAAAAAGTATTATTTAGAATTTAGCATTTTTTGATGTCGTTCCTGTATGTATGCCTATCCTTTTATTTTTTACATTTAGCCTTTATACAGCTTTAATGCTTTTTACAAGGCTTAGCTCATACCACCTAGATTTATTTTCTGTCTGCTTAGCTGAGAAATCGTGATGATGTAGGGTCCCTGTGTACTTTGGCTGTACTACTTCGATGATGCTTCTGGTCAGAGGGTAGCAGCAATCACAGCAGATAAAGAAAACAATGAGTCAGATCATGAGCAAAAGAAGAAGAACAACAATGGTGCTTGTCTTCCCATTGTGTATACTTTACCTCTTAGAAGCGATGATACAAATACTCCACTGATATCCTGTCGATATAATTATTATACTTTTTCTTCTTCTCTTCCGTTGAGTACAACGTGTACAAACACCCCATGTTTGCCGCCTAAGAGTGGAATAAGGTTGTTGAGCTAAGCTAAACATGTAAGCAAGCAGCATTGTCTTGTCAACTTCAAGGTATGTCAAGGCTGCAAAAAAGGGATTTTGAAATTTTGCATTAGCCAAGATTTTTACGACACTTGTGTTGCTCTCAGGTAATATAATACCACATAATCACTTTGAATAAATTTCATCAGAAGGAACATTGATTTTGATGTAAACATAATTATAGGAGCATCAGACTAAATTGGCCTGACAAGATAAAGAGTTCATTATCTGGCAATCCACTGGGGAATGTGTAACTCTAATTACATTTTTTATAATGAACTTCATGTTTTTGTTAAGATTGGAAATACCTTTATAATATTGTATTCAGATTCACAAAGAGTCTTCAAGACAAATTTCCAATGGGTTTTTATTATAATCCCTAGGCCGGGATGTTTAATATGAAATTATACAATTTAGAAAACGTAGTAAATAAAGACTATGGTATTGTATTCTGCACCAGTTTCCTGTGTTTACTGCAGCGCTGTTAGCATGGCTAAGGTTTGTTTCCACATTGTGTTAGTTTGCTTTCCAAGAACAAAACATTACAAAGTTACCACATTCAGGCCAAGACTTGTAGTCACCACGCCAGACGTTGGCATAAGAAACTATTTTCAATAATTGATTCTACACCGTAATTGAACAGCAAGACTGAATGACATAGCTCATTACCTTACGCATTACTTAATTATCGGAGAAGTAGGACAAGTCAATAAAAGTGAAGGCAGTAAATTCCGATACTAATTAGCCAAGCTTCCTTCGAGACATATTTAAAGGCAGATTAGTTACCTGAATGTCCCGGTGTGGAATCGGTGGAGGAGCTGAGGGGGAAGTGAGAGGATTTTGTGGGTATGGGGAGGGTGACACTCCAACAGAAGACTCTGTTAAGGGTAACTGCTTGAAATTATTAAAATGGGAGAAATTAGAGTTAACAGCGGCATATTAAAGCGTGCCAACAAACTTTTCAATCACTTCGGAATTTAAGGGAAAGCAGAGCAAAGACGAATACGCAGAACAAACTGTTAGCATTTAACCTGTTTAATTTAGAATTAAATAGGTTGTTTCCCCGCTTAATTGTTTAAATAGCTACTTGTGTTGTTTTCCAATGTTCTCTTCAGTCAACAGAAATCTGTGGAAAACTTCATCAAAATAGCTGACAATTGTTTAAGAGGTAAACCAGTTGCAACTATTTAAGATTACTTGTGATGGAAGCCTTTATTTCTCAAAGTAATGAGTGAAATCAACTAAAATAGTGCCTGTGATATATTACTTCAGACTGATTGTTGAGGAGAATTGATTAAAACAATTAATTTCCTTTCATCGTGAGTCTCTTTGCCTCTATTTGTTTCCCGGGCTAACGCTGGCGATAATAACCGTTTGACACATTGGACCCACTGCAAATATCCATGACCGGGTTCATGGACTCCTAACAGGAGGGCTTTGCAACAATGTGGCACAGATGCTCCTTCAGCCAATCAGAAGGCAGGGAAAAGGGCGGAGGGAGGCAAGCATCGGGAGTCTTTTTTTTCACATGCAAATGCTACACTGTGATAATAAACACCTGACATGGAGCGTGACTGAATTGTCCTGCCTGTTTAATCAAACACACTCCATCCTGTAGCTCCTAGGCTATTGTTGCTTCACTTTGTATATTTTTTTTTATTTTCCTTTTCTGCTCTTTAAAGATTCTCTTACCTCCTCTTGCATATTTTTTTGTTTTCTCTTTTTGTAATATTACACTTAGTTTCCATTTTAATTCTTCTCTTTCCTCACTCTTTACGTACTCCATCCTTTCCTCACTTCCAACCCTGTTAATCTCCCTGGCTGTCGCTCCCACCCTCCCGTCACTCAGCTGTTTTCACAGTCATACATTATCACTTTTTCCGTCAATCGGCTTTGGCAGTGCTAAGTTTTGTGAGGAGCTGTTTTATGGGGGGCCTCCCCTTTGGGACAAGGAAATGACAGAAGGCGGCCTTTATTTACCTCTGCGGCCCCTACCGTGTCATCTGCTTAATCATGTGGCTAATCGACAACACTGTCTCCCCGCTTGCCCGCTTGCGGACAATGGGGAACCTCATTCATATTTAATACAATGGAGTGTTTAAGTCATTGCACGCGTCTGAGGAGGAGGATATTGTGTTTCATTGTGAAGGGCTCCACAGGGACCTCCTCCCTGCCCACACAGGCCTCCCTATCTGCCCTCCTCTTTTCCAACTAGCATATGCTTGGCAATTCTGGTGTTAAGCAGGCAGGCTCTGGCCGGTGCAGCTGGCCGGATGCAAGGGACTCAGCCTGGTATCAAAGCATTAATTCCCATGATTAATTCAAATGGGTAATTCTACCTTATCGTGGCTTATGAAAAAGAAAAAGAATAACCAACACAAATATGTACTCCACTGATGAATGAATTTTGTGGAAGTGTGTTTAATTATGCAACAGGGTGTATAATAGGGGGATCTTTTTCCCCAACGCTAATCTCCTTGCCACCTCCACTTTAGAGAGAGCATAGTGTCAAATGCTGGGCACCATGTGTTGCCTCTGTTCTCTCTAAAAGAGGGGATTTATCCCACAATGCAGATCAGTGTGTGCATTATCTGTTAAGTGTCTGTCGCCACTTAACCATTCTCTAAACCTCTCAAAGTGGCATTGCATGATGGCTCAGTTCTGCAACGGGTGAAAGTCCTATATTTGATGTGAGCAGTTAAAATCTAGTCCCTCTGTCTTTGCTCTCAGATTCCCTCTGTCTATGTGGTGCTATATGTCTACTCACCTCTCTTATTTCTTTAAAAGATTAACCAGGGTCATTAAGGACACAGAGAAGGGCCGTTCTGTCATTATGAGCGGCAAATTAATCACAGAATGAGGGAGGGGTGCGGCGAGGGAGCGCAACTTAATGACACACTTTCCTGAACTGATTACTTGTGTTCCTGCTAATCACATTTGTTAACTACAGTGCACCTATGATGGTCCTTTTGATATTTGGTGTCTCAAGTCTAGGGCCCTCCTAAAAAGGGCCCATTCGTGTGCTTTATTTTCACCTCCGAGCAAATTAAAGAACATAAAAGAAACAGCTGTGTACGATGTGGCGCCCCTGACGAGCCTATAACTGTCTGTCGCTCTAAAAGAGCTTGACTGTATCCTATAACCTTCACATGAGAGCGCGGTCACCGGAGTTTTTTTTTTTATTGTTGCGGCACTGTGGCAGCTCAGCTTCCCATCGCTCACTTCTTGTCCAAATGAAAGAATCACAGAAGGCCAACGCCATTTAAAACCTGCGCCGCCGCCATTAGGGTTGGCTGGCTTCATTTGTCCTCCATTATTACTGAAGAAAGCCAAGCCAGCAGAGCTGAAGGGCGGGGAGTGATAGAAACAGTATACAGGTTAGACCGAGGGCCTCTGCCCAGTTAAGATGGGAGGGAATCTCGGGGCAGGTGAGGGTCAAACTGGACACTTCCTAGCATGCAGCAAAGAGCCATTCGTCTGAATGGAAATGTCACCAGAGAGCATCAGGTCAACAGCTCCAGGCTAACTCGGGCCTGGGTGTGACTCCTGACACTCAACAGTGGACAGGGGCCAGATAATGGGTTTAGGACCCTGATGGTTATCTCCTCAACTCTGGCTTGTTTTCATTCCTGTCCTTCTCTGCCCCTCCTTCCATCCCTTCGTCTTCTCCACCCCCTCTAATGGCAACTGAGGAGGGGTTAAATGGTCTAATTCCACAGAGAACCTTTTTTTTTTTAGAGAAGATACGTGACAGATGTATTGTGATAAACACGATGCTGGCGTTACCAGAAAAGAGCAAGTCAGTAGGCAGCGACATGAATGGCAATGTTTTCTTTGTGATCTTTGCCAGTGCTATTTATAGCATGTGTAAACAGCAAGAAGCCCCATTATAATTAGTAGCTTTGTTTTGTTTTTGCCAATCACACACTTGATCACGTTAGCCTCTTTTTCATCTCTCAACTTCCTCCTTCGACAGCCAAAGGTTTAAATCCGCTGCACGGATTGTCAGTGTGAGAAAATCTCCGAATTGATTTACACATTTTCAATCAGCCAGATTCAAGGAAGTTGTCAAATGAAAATTGCTGACTGACGTCTCTTATTTGAAGATTGCGCTCAAAAGAATTTTTCTCCCAAGGGGTAAGAATACTTTTCTGACATGTGAAATGTGGAACACGTTATTTTTTTGTCAGGAATGCAGCTCTTCTTTTTGTGGAAAACAGCAGACAAATATCCACATGTTCTTCATGTCAAAATCTGTTAAAGCATTTGGATTCCTTTGATTTTTTTTTTTCTACTTCTTTTTCTCATATTGAGACGGCTTAGAGGAGATCCTGAAAAGACCTTTTGAAATGGACCAGATCTAGCAGTCTGGCTATTTGGTACCCACCCTCCCTTCCTTTTCCCTCGGCCTGTTTTACAATCTCATTAAATCGGCCCTTTGTTTTGCCACTTTCCAAGCTCTGATCTCTGGCTTAGGACGAGTCAAGAGGCCGAGACAGTTTGAAAAAGGCTCCCGCCGTCACAAAGAAGCTGCTTGTTCGCAGTCGTTCTCCTCTTCAACACCGCCCAGACAAAAAGAGGGAGAGAGAGGGAGCAAAAGGGTCATTCGCTGGTGCAATATCGTGAGAACTTAATGAAAGTTTTATAACTCTTGAAATGTTTATGACCTTCTCACTCAGCAGCTTGTTGTACCAATTAATGGCTGATTCTGACAAGCACCCACGAGCACCCACCTGGTCTTCCCTGGCAACATAAGTTAAAACAATATAATGCTTAGACATATTTTAATTCATTAGTGAGATGTGCTTATCTGATTAAAATAATAATAATAATAATAATAATAATAATAATAATAATAATAATAATAATAATAATAATAATAATAATAATAATAA
>CAEGAG010091487.1:0-11555 GCA_903067065.1 Brachyrhaphis terrabensis
TCGAACGGAGCCGGTCTGGGCCAGGCCCGGACCCTGCAGTGCAAAATGGGCTTAAAAAAGCACTCCACTGTGCAAACCTAGGATGGCTGACTAAGTGGTCACTTTCTCCCCTCTCACTCGGTCTCTCAGGACTAGCAGCAAGTTTAAAGAGAGTATCATCAGTGTAAAATGCTTTGACGCTTTTCTATCTGTAATCCAGGTACTTCAGTCCCGGCTCCTCCAGCGACGAGGAAAAATTCGTTCTTCCAGAGAAGTTAACCTCACTGTATAAAAATAGACCCGACCTGTTGTTCGGCATCAAGCGCACGAGGCCTTGGATTGGGTCTAAGTCCGCAGTAATAAACAGGTACGTGCTCGTGAACACGAGTTTTTGTCATGTAAAAACATGTTCTTTTTTGGGGGTTTTTTAACGTCACGTTTTATCTGTTTCAGTAATCGCTTAAAGCTGAAAAAGCAGAAGATAGCAGGGAAGCTGGCCCGTGTCATGAAAGGATGAAAATAGCAGACGTGGTCAAGAACTCCTTTGGCAAGAGAGACATACATCAGCCTCCCACCCAGCTGCCTTTCTAGTACAAACTGGGAGAATACCCCAGTGACCTAATGATCATGTGTAACAGTGAATGAATGAATGACGACTCTGGTGATAAATCACATCATAAGATGATTTTTTAAAAATCATTTTATAAGCTTCAAGACTACAGTGCCTTTGATCTAAGCCATCTGAATCAACGTATCTTTTCTTCCAGCTTTGTGAATCTCGTAAATCACAGCTCTAATGAAATGAAGAAAAATTTTGCTTCTCACAAAGAATTCTTGCAGGAGATTTCTGTTTCAGCACAAGATGCCAATTAAATCAATAAAAGTATTTCTTCCTCAACAGGTTGGGGTAGAAAACACAGTGAGCATTTTGTGTCCCTTGCTCATTATTTAAGACTGCTGTTGAATGTGTCTGTAAGTCACAGGTAATGAATGAGTTATTTAATAGAGTTTGTTAAATGTTGCCACAGGTAACCCTAAAGAAATGCTTTGTTTGCCGTGACACCCTATTGCTTCTCTATGGTATGTAAGCATTAAACTTAAGCTTTGAAGACACAGGCTACAGTATTCATACACCTTCAGGTTTGCTCTATTTCATCAATTTACACAACAACCATGGGTGTCCAAATCCAGTCCCAGAGAGCCAGAAAATGGCAGAGGATGTCAACAGGACGATCATTTGGTCGGCACTCTACAAATGTGACCTTTATGGAGGACTGATCTGAAGAAAGTCACTGTAGAAAGAAATCCAGAAGAAACCTTCTCTGCAGTTTGCCATGAGCCATTTTAGACTCCATCCACTTGAGGATGTTTTTATTATTTTATAAAATGAGTCGTCGATTTTAAAAATACCCATATCTGCAGTTGAGATCGTTTCTAGAAATGTTTTGAGCCACACGGAAACGTCAAAAACAGGACAAAACATTATTTTTACTCCCCCAGACCTGTAGGTGGTGCTAAACATGGAGCCTAGGACATGCACATAAAATCTCCACAAGAGATTAGTTTTGATCAACTTTATGCAGCTGCAGACACTCAAAGTGCTGCACTACAACCAGTGTTGTCAGTAACGTGTTACAAAGGAGAAAGAAATCCAGAAGAAACATCTGAAATGAAATGGTGGGTTTTAAACAAACAATGTGAAATGTTTTGGTAAGGTAGAGTCATCTTGAAGGTTTAAATCATGCTAAAAAAATAAATGATTCTGTTTGTTTTGAAAGTTTTCCTTTTAGGGAAAAGGGGAGAGATCTTTAACAAAACAAAACTAGTAATGAAAAATAATAAAAGATAAAAGTTATCAATGACAATTATTAAAACAATCCTGAGAAAAAAAGAAATAAAGTTTTTGAACTATTAAGTTTTGGATATAAGCTGACACATAAGGGTTTTCCTTATTGAAGGAATTTGTTTAGAATTAAATTAAATATCTCTATGTGTTGACAATTATGGACACAGCGGTGTTTGTAGACCATGAAGAATTCGTTGCATCTAAATTGAAGAGTTGATTTAGAGTTTAATTCTTAAAAAGAAATGAATCTATATTTTATTGAAACTGATGACAAGTTTCTATAGTGGAAAATTCTTATTTGTTGCTTTATCCTAACATAAGTTTGAGATATCTTTTTTAGAATGGTAATTAAAATAGGATCTTGAAGACTAAAGTTAAAATATTAAAACATTAAAAATGTTAACAAAACATTGGAAAATTCCTGAAGCTTCAGTAAAATTTGATGTACAATTTGAACAACAAGAAAAATGATGGTAACAGACTGGCAATTTGTGACTGACTGACTAAATGTTTTATATTTTGTTTGTTTGTGTTATTGCCTGTCTGTGATTACACAGTATGAATGTGAGTGATTAAACAAGAAAAGGAAAAGAAGAAAAAATAACAAACAAATTGTACCTAGGAACTGAGTAATGGATTAAGAAATGTTTTGAAGAAAACAGACGAGCTGTACACAAAATATCTGTTATTGGTTAAGTTATACATTAAACAGTAGAAGCACTCAGGTCTAACTCTTTTTGAAACTTTGTGTAGGAAATTTTATAGAATATTTTAGATAAACAACCAGTAAGATCTAGTTCATTCTGTAAAGGTAATTTAGACTGGACTGTTAATTCATACTGATATTCACTGTTTTTAAACCTTTTTGTTATTGTTTTAGGGTGGGGGGGTATTTCAAAATTTGTTTAAAATGAAGCTGATATAAAAGCAGAAATAAGAACAAGCTAATGATTGAAGGAAACTGTATATACTTAACATTAAAAGAAAATATTAACTTTAAACCGTGTCAATAGTTTGTGAAGCAAGTGGCTACAGGGTTTTTGAATTTTCTATGTGTTGCTGATGTATTATTATAATAGAAACATAACGTGAATGAATTACATCTACTACAAATGTGCAGAAATTAGGAGAAACTGGACAGGCAGGATATAAGGTTGTGCATGACAAGTTTGCTCATGGGATTCTACACAGAATGGCCCTACATGCTGTTGGCTACGGAGAAATGTACAACTGCTTGGAGAAGCGGTTTCACATTTATTCCGACACAATAACAGCCACAGTTGGAAACAAGTGATGGAGAATCCACTCAGAAGTGGAGTGGACCGGACATGTCCGTGTTGAGCTCACAAACGGACTAACTGATGCCTTTGGAAAATATTCCACTCTGATTTTCTCTGTTTTCTGTTTTTCATTGCAGTATTTGCTGCTGTTCGTGCTCCATGTGGATGTGGTCTTCATTCAAAGTCTGCGTTCTTTGCTAAAGATAAAAGCAATTTTCATAAAGGAAAACAGCAGAGCCCACATGTACCCCTGTTAAAAAAATTGTTTTATAAAAATGATGATGATGAAAGTGACACTGGAGAATGTTTTGCTTGTTTGAAATGTATCCTGAACAGTAAAAGCTTTCAAATATGATCTTTCAATTGAACATTTACAGAGAAGCGATGTATGAATTTAAGTATTTAAATTTGCATTTACAAGGGGGAAGTGATAGGTTTAAATATTAATTACAAATATAAATACTAAGGATTGTGAGGATCTATGTCTGTTTGTTTTAGAGTGTGAGCTTTGTGTAAGATGTTAGTAGGAGCAGGAAGCCAAATTAGGAGCAGTTACCAGCCGGGTGAAGAACTGACCTGGCAGGAGTAACAACAAAGCCTGGGATAAAGTCTTCCTGACTCAGCTCTCTGCTCGTTTGAGTGTAAAAATCTAATCTTCAATTGTTTGTCTCCTCTTTTTAATGTCTAGAAAGAATGTTTAGGTGAATGAACCTGACAATTAGCAAATCAAAAACTAATACAACTAAGATTAACAAGCCTTTTAATTAAGGGTTAAAAAGAAATCTTAAATCACACACCACCATCAGCATCATCAGCCAGTGGTGTTGTACTGCCATGTCTCCAATCCCTACTGACTGGACATTCCTAAAAGCCAATAGAGCTTCGGAGCGTGACGTCACTGCTCTAGGCGGAGGGGTCTGAGCGCCATCTTGTTTGGCCACAAACATAACTGAGAAACGAACATAACTGTTTTGCAGATATTTTGAATTTTTTAATATTTTAAGTTACTTAAAATAATTTAACGATGGCACAAACTTGCTGCGTTATTGGGTGCAATGTTCGATCACACGACCGAAACGGCAAAAAAATGGAAAACAGACTTTCGTTTCATAGTTTTCCTTCCTGGAAACAACCCGAGGGAGCTAAGCTGTCGGAGCTAACAAAAAGGAGACGAATGGCCTGGGTATCAGCGGTGAGACGTCCTAATATAACCTTCTCCAACATCTCAAGAAACAAAAAAGTTTGCTCCAGACATTTCCATTCTGTTGAGTGTCTAAATTCGCTTTGTTGATGTTGTGTCAATGTTTTTCTATGATTTTGTCCGGGTACTCATGTACTCATGTTCAGTTACGTTGAGTTCATTTTAGTGGGTCAACCTTGTTTAGGTCGGACTTATATTTTTTATGTAGCATAGTCCGAGTTTTGTCAGTGTTATTCAATTATTGTGAAGTAAACTATTTAAGTTTTCTAGTGTTATAATTTACAGTATTAATACTGATGTGTGTTCTGATATCTCCTCTTCAAGGCAAACCGTCCTATGAAATGGATCAGCTCAATCCAGACTGGGTTTCAAAGCTGAATCTGGGTCACTGTGAGGTAAACGCCATAACATCAGACCGACATGCGAGTCATTTAAAGAGGCACTACAGCAGCGCAGTTGAAGGCCAGGCAGAAAAGACGCTGGTAGATCAACAAGTGGGGGAGCAAGTTACAGAAACACCAGAAGAGGTAAATAATGAAAATGCAGTAGAAGAGGCTGTACAAGGGGAGCGAATTCAAGAGGCTGAGGAGGAAACCCCAGGAGAAGAGCTCTGCAAGGCAGCAAACTCTGAAGATGAACATGAACCAGCGGCAAAAAGGCAACAAATGGAATGTCACTTGTGTGAACAGAGAAGAGAAGAAATAAACCGCCTGTTACAGGAGAACAGGGAGCTCAGGTCAGAGCTGAATAAAAAACAGCTGGACACAGATTTTCTCCAGGATGACACAAAAAAAGTAAAATATTATACAGAACTTCCTTGCTTTGTCATTTTGTTATCATTGTTTAACACTGTTAGGCCTTTTCTGCCCGTCTCAAAAAAACTTTCACAGTTTCAAATGGTTTTACTTCGATTCATGCGTCTAAGACTTGATCTAGACTTGATCTGAACATGGCAAAGATGTTCAGCATCTTTGCCATCTTTTTAATGTGTCACATAAAACTCTGTCTATGGCTTTGCTGACACCCTTGATGTGTTGTATGCACGCCTTAAGCCCATGGTAAGCTGGCCTGAGAGGCATTGCTTACATGCCACAATGCCTTCTCAGTCTTTGGAAACATTTGGAAAACGTGTAGCAATTATTGTTGACTGTTTTGAATTAGGCACAGAAAGACCCTCAAATTTAAAAGCACGAGCACAATCCTTCTCCCGGTACAAAGGCAGACACACTATGAAATACCTTATTGGCATAACACCTCATGGGTCAATTTCTTTTATTTCTAAGGGATTGGGCGGACGTGCATCAGACAAGCGCATTACAGAAAACTGTGGCCTTCTTTCCAATTTATTACCTGGGGACGTTGTGTTAGCGGACAGAGGCTTGATATTAAGGACAGTGTAGGAATGATGTGTGCTGAGATTAAAATGCCGTCATTCACTGAAGGGAGATGTCAACTGGATGCTAAAGATGTTGAAGACACACGAGCTTTAGCTCACCTCAGAATTCATGTGGAAAGAGTGATCGGTTGTATGAGGAACAAATACAAAATGTTACACAGAAGTATACCAATTAAGTTGCTGCTTACATGTGAGGGTGAAGACGTGACACGTCTTGACAAGATTGTGTGTGTGCTGCAGCTTAGTGAACATGTGTTCTAGTGTGTTTGTGTGAAACCTAATGCAAATGAAACCTGCACATGTAATATGAAACTGCAATGCTGCACTGATGATTAAAATGCAGATTGAAGAGATTTTCTGCACTCATTCTTTTGAAATATTTGTAGTCAGTACTTTTACATAAAATGTAGATAGTAAAATAGAAAATTGCATTTATTCTATTCATGATTTTGTATTGAAATATGTGTAGAATTGAATAATAACGTGGAAGTGGCTGTTTTCTTTCATTTAATAAATTAATGTGGCAAACATGAAACATTTGATTCAAGCACTTGTAGTTGCATGAAAACAAGTGATGAAATTGATTACATTTTAAGTAAAAATTTAATTAAAATATTTCATATAATATACATGTAATGAAATAGATTACATTTTTAAATAAAAATTCTATGTGATTAAACACTTATAAAATCAGACAGTTTGCAGTAAATTTCATGCAACAAGCAAACCAGATGAAAGCCCATCTTTAAACATTTGATGTGTAATTAAACATTTCATAGTGAACAATAACAGTGAAAAGTAAGTGTTATGAAATAAATCACACTTTAAGTAAATACTTGGATTTAACATATTTCAAGTAAGTGAACATGTAATGAAATAGATCCTGTCCTAGAATTTTATGTAAGTGAACATTACAGGTAACAAATGTGGCGACCATCTGAGGTAAAACATTTTATAGAAAAATTGCTACACAAAAATAAGTGCAAATATTAATCTAACCGCATGGCTTACATGCGGTTAGACTATGTCTCCCTTGAAGCTGGAGTACAGGTGTGCTCTGAGAAATATCTACCTACAAGCTCTGGAAGGCAAATATTTTTAAAGAAGCTTTGTGCTTTTTGTAGACGTGGTTCCCAGAATTCCTGATCTGGAAAGATACGGACGACAGCCATGTCTTTCTGGGTCCACACAACAAGGTCACAGTGGTTTGATTTTGTCACAAAAATCTCAGTTTGTACCTGTGTATAGTATGGATGATGTTTCTTCAGATGAAGTTCATTGCCAGACAGAGCTGGCAAAAGTTTTTGTCGCTCCTCCATGGCCGGGCTCCAGGGGTGGATGAGATTCGGCCAGAGTTCCTTAAAGCTCTGGATGTTGTTGGGTTGTGTTGGCTGACGCGACTCTGCAATATCACATGGACATCTGGGGCAGTTCCCCTGGATTGGCAGACTGGGGTGGTGGTACCCCTGTTCAAAAAGGGGGACCGGAGGTTGTGCTCCAATTATAGAGGGGTCACACTCTTAAGCCTCCCTGGCAAGGTCAATTCAGGGGTACTGGAGAGGAAGGTCCGTCGGATAGTCGAACCTCGGATTCAGAAAGAACTGTCTGGGTTTCGTCCTGGTCGTGGAACACTGGACCAGCTCTACCCCCTCAGCAGGGTCCTGGAGGGTGCATGGGAGTTCGCCCAACCAGTCTACATATCTTTTGTGGACTTGGAGAAGGCGTTCGACCGGGTCCCTCGGGAAGCCTTGTGGGGGGGTTCTCCGGGAGTATGGGGTACCAGGCCCTTTGATAGGGGCTGTCAGGTCCCTGTATGAACGATGTCAGAGTCTGGTCCGCATTGCCGGCAATAGGTTGGGCTCGTTTCCGGTGAGAGTTGGACTCCGCCAGGGCTGCCCTTTGTCACAGATTCTGATCATTACATTCATGGACAGAATTTCTAAGCGCAGCCAAGGTGTTGAGGGGATCCGTTTTGGTGGCCTTAGGATTGCATGTCTGCTTTTTGCAGATGATGTGGTCCTGTTGGCTCCATCAGGACGTGATCTGCAGTTCTCGCTGGAGCGGTTCGCAGCCGAGTGTGAAGCGGCCGGGATGAGGAACAGTGCCTCCAAATACAAGGCCATGGTCTTGAGCCGTAAAACGGTAAAGTGCCTTCTCCGGGTCGGGGGTGGGGGGTGTCCTGCCCCAAGTGGAGGAGTTCAAGTATCTTGGGATCTTGTTCATGAATGAGGGAAGAAGGGAGCGGGAGATCGACAGGTGGATTGGCGCAAAGTCTGCCGTGAAGCGGGCGCTGTACCAGTCTGTCGTGGTGAAGAGAGATCTGAGCCAGAAAGCGAAGCTCTCGATTAACCGGTCGATCTACGTTCCCACCCTCATCTATGGTCATGAGCTTTGGTTAATGACCGAAAGTACGAGATCGCGGATACAAGCAGCCGAAATGGGTTTTTTCAATAGGGTGGCTGGGCACTCCCTTAGAGATAGGGTGAGAAGCACAGTCATCTGGGAGAGACTCAGAGCAGAGCTGCTGCTCCTTCACGTCGAGAGGAGCCAGTTGAGGTGGCTCGGGCATCTGGTCAGAATGTCTCCTGGACGCCTCCCTGGTGAGGTGTTCCGGGCACGTCCCACCGGGAGGAGGCCCCAGGGAAGACCCAGGACACGCTGGAGGGACTATGTCTCCCGGCTGGCCTAGAAATGCCATGGGATTCCCCCGGAGGAGCTGGAAGAAGTGGTTGGGGAGAGGGAAGTCTGGGCCTCCCTTCTTAAGCTGCTACCCCGCGACCCGACCCCAGATAAGCGGAAGACAATGGATGGATGGACTTCATCATTACGTTATGAATACATCTGTAGTGAATCACATATCACACTAAACAGATAAGCTGCTATTTACTGTTGAATGCAATTCCTCGTCAAATCTATTATTAATCGCCTTGGAGTCCCTCAGGGTCTCAAGTTTGGCGACCTGTTCTTCATGAGGTGTCTCACAAGGAAAGCAGCACTTTGACAGATTTCTGCTCTCTGTTGAGTTTGCGGCGGGTCAGTCCCAACACGGCGACAGATGACAATACCTCTGTATGTGGCTGTCCGAAAACAAATCTGAACGTATAAGAGTCCCTCCCATTTCCACCCAATCCTGCGTGAAAATAAAATGCATGACTATATTTGGAGAGAGAGCTGATGTCACAAGTGGTTTGAGCAGAAAGCTTATGAACTGTGAAAGCCTGACAAACTATCAGACTGCTCAACAGACAGACCAGGAAGAAACGTTACACCCAGTGAGTATAGGAACCTTCCAGTTCCTGTATGTCTTTCTTATTTAATTTTTACTGACACTAAGTTCTTGCTTTAAGTTTGGACTTTTACAAATGTTTGTTTTAATTTCTGATGCAAGATTTCTGCTAAATCTTTTCTTCTTTTTCAAGATTTTCAAAGGCAAGTGATTTTTACCAAGCAAGAATTGATGCAAATTTTAAACCATTAGCAAAAAGCTGGTTTATTCTATCAAAACTATAAATCAGTTTCATGTAAAACTATAATACTTTTTTATTAATCATGACAAAACACACGTTTGAATGTTTCCACTAGTATTTTGAGATTAATAAATAATTCACTCATCAAATCCTTTGGGCATTTATTGATTCCAAAGTAATCAATAAATACCCCATATGAGAAATGACTGATCTCAGCTTCTATTATTTTTTATTTCATATGTAATTCTGGTTTTTGATAAAATTTTACCTGTTATCTCTTAAATAAATGCTTTATTTTAACAATCTGCATATCATACTATACAAAAACATTTCTGTATAGATAAAAAAGTAATTATACATTTTAGAACATTTCAAGAAGCATCAAATAAAATTATACAGGTAGATGATGCAGTTATATAACCAGATTTAATTTTTCCATGTATCTTTTTAATAAGTGGTAGTCCTAACCCCAACTGTAGAGAACTGGAGAAAAGAAAGTCTAAGGTTGTTGAAACCCTTTGTGTTTCTCCAGGAAGTCATCAGCATCAGAAACACCATGTATCACCTGAGAGTTCCTGTGTTTCTCCTGGCGGCGCTTGTGTTGCTCCGCTGCATCGCAGCCGCTCCAAGCCACAGGTGAGCGACAGAAAAGCCATAAACTGGAGAATCTATGAAGTGGACAGCGATTCAGTAATTTAGCTTTACTGATCAAATCCATTCAACCATGAACCTAAATATCTGTCTGGATATAAATGATAAAATTTAATGTTTGCACCTAAATTATGAGCCATTTATCTGTGATATCCTGAATGAATATCTCAACTTCCTGGTCTGCATCAGTTCTACATAATCTCAGGGTTTTGAAGTTGATCTTGTTGTGTATGATACACTAGGTCAAATAAAATAATATTCAAGCAGATAACTAGAAGTAGCACATGGCAACGTTTATTTTCCAAAGAGGAACCTCGTCTTCTTCTTTACAGGGCCAGCTCACATCTCTTGTGCACAGCAACAGCGCCACCAATGGCGATTTGTTATATTTCCTGTATCTTCAGATTTACAACCAAACGGCCTCCAACACACAGGAGCATAATCATACCAAAAGAGTCTAACAATCTTAAATTTAGAGGTTCATTCATTTCGGTGTCTGGAGTACCACAGATCTAAATGATGAATTTCCGCTCTGTGCTACACTGGGATTACAATCGCCTCTTCCGCCAAATATTTTATGCTAAATGTAAATAACATTTCTCCAACTGAAGTCGGTAAGGCTGTGAAGGAGTGGGTTTTGCATCTCATGTTGCTAAAGCAGGGAAATCCCGTAAATCGCAGCGGTAGTTCAGCTGGTCGCGAAATATAAAGCCGTGGTAAATTTTACCCTCAGTTACTTGCTGACAAGCACATATAGAAGGAGCTGGATGGCAGACCCAAGAAGGAAACTGTTCTGCAATTACTGAGGAGATCGCATTGGTAGTTTTAGCAAGAACTGGATTTACGTGACGATCTCACTCAATGCAAAATGACCAACACTATAAGACCAATAGGACCGGATCGAACGGAGCCGGTCTGGGCCAGGCCCGGACCCTGCAGTGCAAAATGGGCTTAAGAAAGCACTCCATTGTGCAAACCTAGGATGGCTGACTAAGTGGTCACTTTCTCCCCTCTCACTCGGTCTCTCAGGACTAGCAGCTAGTTTAAAGAGAGTATCATCAGTGTAAAATGCTTTGACCCTTTTCTATCTGTAATCCAGGTACTTCAGTCCCGGCTCCTCCGACGATGAGCAAGAAAATGCTCTTCCAGTCAAGGAGAGCAGGTCACTGCCTAGGCTGATCTCTGAACCGTTCCCTGGCCTCAGGGGCCCACAACGTCGGTTTGCGTTCCCATCAGTGACCAGGTACGTGCTCGTGAACACGAGTTTTTGTCGTGTAAAAACATGTTCTTTTTTGTTTTTTTAAAGTCGCATTTTATCCATTTCAGTCTTCGCTTAAAGAAGAAAAAGAAGGAGATAGCAGAGAAGCTGGCGAAACTCAGGAAAGGACAGAAAATACCCCAGTGACCTAATGATCATGTGTAACAGTGAATGAATGACGACTCTGGTGATAAATCACATAAGATGATTTAAAAAAATAATAATTTTATAAACTTCAAGACTACAGTGCCTTTGATCTAAGCCATCTGATTCCACGTATCTCTTCTTCCAGCTTTGTGAATTGTCTGATTTTATCAAGTGCTAAAAACCTCAACAACATGAGATTCTGTAACAATCAAAATGTTATTAAACATTTCAAAAACAGAATAAATAACTTCTGTGTAAACCAAATGAATCCTTGTCAGTGCAAACTTTGTATTTTTCAATGATGTGATTCTGATTCCACAGCTGTCCCTG
>CAEGAG010091503.1:0-19003 GCA_903067065.1 Brachyrhaphis terrabensis
CCCCCCCGACCCGGAGAAGGCACTCTACCCTTTTCCGGCTCAAGACCATGGCCTCGGACTTGGAGGCACTGATCCTCATCCCGGCCGCTTCACACTCGGCTGCGAACCGCTCCAGTGAGAGCTGCAGATCACGTCCCGATGAAGCCAACAGGACCACATCATCCACAAAAAGCAGAGATGCAATCCTAAGGCCACCAAAACGGATCCCCTCAACACCTTGGCTGCGCCTAGAAATTCTGAAGGTTGTGTGGAAGGAAAAAAGTGCCAACATGGCTGTATAAATATATCACTTTGGCAGTTGCACATGCATGTACATGTGTGCATACATCGTTTTTATTTGTGTATTTAGTTGTATTTTATCACTTCTTTATGATCCTTCAAAATACTGTAATTGTTTTCAACAGTGAATTTTCTTTTTTCTGAAGTGCTTCTTTGTTTTTAAGAACTTTGTAAGTCCTGAGTGGTGCTGTATTAACAGAACTTTTACTGGTATTATCATATAATATTATGCTTATTTTCTTCTAGACAACCAAAGGAGCATCAGCGTTCAAAATCTGCCGCGGCATTGAGGCGGTGGGAGGCAGCCTGAGGTCAGTGCCCCCCTCCCCTGACAGGAAAACAACATGACCAGAGTCACTCAGTGCTCTTATTTTAGGATGTTTCTCTTGCAGCGTGAGTTCGTCCAGAGACAATATGATGTACGTAGTGGACTGCTTGAGAGACGACATGTAAGTGTTTCCATCTGGCAAGTCCTTCAGAGGCCGGCCATCAAAGCTGCTCACGTTTTCCTGCCTCCACCTTGATTGTTCCGCAGCGACACAGTGATGGAGTTTTTGATCAACGTGACAACGGCTCCCGAGTTCCGTCCCTGGGAGGTGTCTGATCTCACGCCCAGGGTCAAGCTGGACAGAGCACAGGCTGCACAGAATCCCCAGATAGGTGGGCACTGTAGTGTCATTACACTAGAGAGATATTGTCACTGTGTAGAGTAGATGTGGAAATCTGTAAGAGTTCTCAGGTTTCTCCAGACATTAAATCCAGTTTCTGCTCTGTTTCCTTGTCCAGGTGTGGTGGAAGCTCTCCATGCAGCAGCTTATAAGAACGCTCTGTGTAACTCCCTGTACTGTCCAGCCCACATGGTTGACCACATCCATTCTGAATACGTGAGTCAGTTCACGCTCTCTCGCTGTCCGTTCTGAAACGCTGACCTGAGGAGGCCTTTTCCTCATTCACTTGTTTTCTGTTTCCTCAGCTTCACCAGTTTGTCCAAAACAATTTCACAAGTGCAAGAATGGCTCTCGTAGGGCTTGGTAAGATCGTCGTCATTTAACCCAACGGTGTTGTAGAAGACTGTTGGCTGCGTTTGTGGACACCTCTGGCAAAAATCATAAAACAGGAACATAATGTCACACCGAGAAATTAAGAAAAATCCAAATTCTTTAGGGGGAAGAATCCCACATTAAGAAATATCATCTATCACTTTTATTTTTTCTATTCTGTTTATACTGAGCTTGATGAGGAGCCATCTTTAGCTTGCCAACACTTGGTGAGCAAGACGATAATTAAGGTGTCTGTCCTTTCATCACAAATATTAAGGTTTGCTAAAAGCTGCTGCTTTTGAGAAAAAGATTGAGTTTGAGCCACAGACATCGGCATGAAACAAAGGAAAAGCATCTCATTCCCTCTAAGTATGATTTAACCCTCAAACACGGTGGAAGGAGTAAAAGAAACAAATTAACTCACCTTTTACTGTTCAGCAAGTCAATGCTCTGTCTGAAATTGAGTGCCAAGGAAGTATTTATGGGGTTCATTTCCTGCCAGAATGTTGCAAACAGATAAAACATGTTTCACAAAGTGTCTCCTCTCACACACAACACACCTGCTGCTCACAAACACACGCAACAAGTTTCTGCAAAAAGTCATGACACTTATGACAGCAGGGGGCGCCATCGAGGCAACTGAAACCTGCGGTTTGATGGAATAGATTTTATAAAGTATAGTTACATAGCATATAGCAGTTTCAGTTGTCTCGACGGTGCCCTCTGCTGTTGAAAGTTGCTGCACATTGTTTTGTATGCATGAAACATTTTGTATTTGTTTGTAACATTTTGGCAGGAAATGAACTCCTTTAGTTTCACCTCGTTGAAGGATCTGTGACGCTGTGGGCCCGTTTTTCCTCCAAGATCCCTTTCAAACACCAGGATGTTAGACATCAATATTCGGCAGAATCTACTAGGAAAGTGAAGCTGGGTGGAAAGTAAACCAAGTTCACCAGATATGAAATCAGTATTTCATTCCTGATGGGGCTACAGATTCATTTCTTTTCAGGATTTCTTTTTTATGCGACTTTAGCAGAGGTGCCAACTTGCAAATGGCGTCTTCACATCAGTTGTAGGTTCTGGTTTTCTCCCGTCCAGAGCTGTGACTGTGCTGTCGTCTGGTCCTGCAGGTGTGGAGCACTCTGTGCTGAAGCAGGTCGGGGAACAGTTCCTCAACATCCGCGGTGGAGCCGGAGCCATCGGGGCCAAGGCGCAGTACCGGGGAGGTGAGCTCAGCACCGCAACAGCATGATGATCCATTTGGACCCCATGAGGGCTGTAGTTCCTGTACAGACCTGTAGCTGTGGTCCACAGGAGAGGTCCGTCTGTCCAGCCTGAGCGGTCTGGTCCACTCTGCCGTGGTGAGCCAGTCGGCTGCAGTCGGCACTGGGGAAGCCCTGGCGTTCAGCGTGCTGCAGCACGTCCTGGGAGCCGGTCCGCACATCAAGAGGGGCTCCAGCGGCTCCGGCAAGCTGGTCCAGGGAGTCGCCAGGGCAACCGCTGAACCCTTTGATGTGGGTGGCAGTCACTTTGTCATGCAGTCTTTAAAGAGCTGGGGGATAAGACTTAAAAATAAAACCCCAATTTTTTTTTCTTCATTTTTTTTAAAAATAAAGTACTTACAAATGACAGAAAATCTTTTCAAAAACTTGCTTTTATTTCAGTCATCTCCTTAGAGAGTTGACCTGAATTCAGCCATCAGTAAAACAAGATGGCGGCGCTGGCCGGGTCAGAGCCCAAGGCTGTTTTCCAAATATGAATTCCTCATAAACAGCAAATCTGATCAATCGATTTATCGCCCTGATCTTACATCTACGATAGTTTCAATGTGTGTGTTTGTCTGCATTTTGTTTTCTGTCATTTTTAACTTTTCCATACACAAATCAAAAAAGGAACAAAAAGACAAAACTAGTACAGAAATAGATGTATAATATTTAAATTTCATGTCAATGGTAAGAACACAAAATGTAGACTGAAAAAGTGTATGAAGAAGCACAAGCTTCTGATATCCTCACTTTGTTAAACATAATATGAATCAAGTTGACTGAAGGTCTTTATGTGCTTTTTATTTTTTTGTGAAAGCAGAATTTTTTTCTCTTTTTTTCCCAGGTGAGCGCTTTCAATGCCAGCTACTCTGACTCCGGTCTGTTTGGAGTCTACACCATCTCCCAGACTGATGAGGCTGGTTATGTAAGTGTGTCCAACAGAACAACATCTCTGAGTATTAGCGCCAGACTAAGAAAACAGAATTTAACTACAAAAATAAAGACACAATATTACCAGAAAAAAGTTGTAAAATTATTAGGAAAAAAGTAATTTTCAAAGAAAAGACACAAGTGCTTTGATAAAGTTAAGATTGGTAAAGCTGCAATTCTTTCGTCAATATTTCCTTATTTGTCAAACCAAAGTCAAGCTTCATTAAATGCTTAACATTTCTCATTTAACTCAGTGGTAAGTCAGCTTTTTTGTGTTGGAATTCATCTAAAATGTGTTCTCCTAATGTTCTGACTTTATTCTTTGAATTAAAATAGTTTTTTCTCCCGTTTTTCTGGCACTGATGCTCCGTCCTGCTTTCTAAAGCGCTCGCTGTCCTCTGTTGTCCTGTCAGGTGATCAGAGCCGCCCTGGCCCAGGTTAAGGATGTTGCTGAAGGTGGAGTCACAGCTGCTGACTTGACTCGGGCCAAGTAAGAAACACACATCCTCAGCTGATTGAGACAGGAAATGGTCACAGTTTTAAACATAAACCAAACTCGGTTGACATTGTATGACAAAGCTGTTGCCACTCTCATACTTGTGGTTCAACTGGTGTCTAAAGTACAGCCATGGGTTTTCTTTTTCTCAGAGGTGAACTTGAACTACACTTGATGTCGTCCAACTGATGTGATTGTGATTTTATTAGTAACCCAGCAGATGGATCTATGCTGGGTTTTTTATTTATTCTATTTATTTTATTTTTATTCTGTCCCGTCAGACTGTCAGTTCCCGAAACCACACACACACAAAAAACTTTGTAGAAAACATGCGGGGTCCAATTGACCTCGATCTCTTAAGACAATGGGAGGGTTAAAGTAAAATATGATTATCGTTTTTTTGTCTCTAAACCAGTAAACATTTCTTTTTTCCTCTTCAGGGCTCAGCTGAAAGCTCAGTTCCTGATGTCTCTGGAAACGTCTGAGGGTCTGCTGGAGGCCATGGGCTCTCAGGCTCTGGCTGATGGATCCTACCACTCACGAGAAGAAATCTCCAAGAACATTGACAACGTCTCCCTGACTGATGTTGCAAATGTAAGATTTTGTGTTTTATTTATTTATTTTTTTAATCTGTGATGGGTTAAAATGTTGCAGGTTGAACCTTTTGCTTCAGCTGCTGCTTCATCTTCCAGTTTTGGCTTTGAATAATAATAATTGCTTAGAGCAATTGTGAATAATGCTAGATATTTAGATCAAAAATGACCAAGTCAAGGCACCACTTGATTATCAAGAAAATAATAGCCAATTAGTTCAGTCTCAGTTATCATTTATAAATATCTGCTACCTACTGATGAGGCTCAGATTTTAAAATAATAGATGAAGACATAAGTCCAGCGCAGGTGTTATGTGAACAGCAAGAAACTACAGATTTATAAAATTAGCACACACTACTTTAAAATATACAAACTAAACTAGAACTAGTAAAGGTAAAAACATACAAATAGAACCGATAAAATGACTGAATTATGTCATATTTCAGGAAAACATTTGGTCACCATTGTTTCTGTTTTTTGCTCTCCCTCTCCCCCCAGGCTGCCAAGAAGTTTGTGACGGGCAAGAAGACGATGGCCTCCTCCGGCAACCTCAAGAAAACTCCCTTTGTGGACGAACTTTAAAACGACTTACTTTACCTTTAAATTGACAGCAATGTTCAAGTTATTTCTCCACATTTGAATAAAACCATTTTTTTCATGCTACAAATCTCAGAACATTGTTATGGTAACACCACTGACTTATCTGTGCTGTGACAGGATGTTGTTTGCTCTCTGCTGCATTTCTGTACAGTCTTTCATCTGTTCACACGGCAACTGTATAGCTGATGTAAAATAAGAAATAAAATCTGTCTTCTAAATGTTTCAGGCGCTCTCTGTCCTTGATGAAAACAACCAAAAAAAATGTGGCTGAAATCTTTTGTGCTGATGTATCGTTACTCCACAGTCCTTTCTGATTTACAAATAGAAGTGATCCAACATGCTACACTCTGGTCCATCAATGTCAAACTCATTTTTAATTTAGGCCATATAAAGTCTATGAATGTCTTAAAAGGGCCATTTGTAGTTAAATGTATTAAAAAACTCAAATATGAATTAAAAGCTGCGTTTGCACTCAATGAGTACTTAGAGTTAAATAATACTGAACATCATTTCACATTGATGTAATTTGGCAGAATACACCTGAAAACTACAGAAAAGGGTTATAGCCACTGGAAAAATGTATGAATTCTGCCGTTAGTCTCATGAGGTCAAAAGTCAGAATTCGGAGAATTTTTACTTTTTTTTTTTCAAATTCTGAAATTCTTTTCTTAGAAATTGGACTTATTTCTCAAGAAAAGCTTTGGCCCCATATCTAAAGTAAGGCGTGCCGCTGCGCGATCAATCCGCCCGGTCATTTGCAGTAGCAAACTATTACAAGTATTGTGGATGTCAATAGTTTAAAAAGCTAGTTTGGTATTACATGATGCTTCTGAAATAAAAATATGAAAAATCAAATTGAATGCTTCACGCATTTTTGCATTATTTTTTGAAGGTACATGTTGCATGGAAGGTCATATCCTTAAAGAACTTATAGTCAAACTTAAGTAATGGGTCTTTAGGGAAAAAATAAACTAAAATTTCTTTCCTGGCTTCCGTAGTTCTTCTGATGCCCCAGACTCTAGCCGAGCCTCCAACCCTGACCTCATGCTGACGGAGAGCGCAGGCCTTCATTTGCATGTTTTGCTGGCAGGGAGATTATATTATTCATGTTCCCACATCTCTGAAAAACATATGGTGGTGGTGGTGGTGGGGCGGGGGCTTCGTTTCGAGAAAGATTTTCACAAAGCCGTGAAATTCAGGATGGATGCCAGCAGCAGAAATCTAGTTGGGTCAAAGGTCATTTGGTGCCACTCAGCCCACAACAACAAAGTTCAAGCATCCAAACTCACCTTTCATCTAAATGCTGTTACTCAAACTCTCTTGTTTTCTGGTGTATGCACAGCTGCAAGGGGTTTTCATCCCAACGTTAGATGAAATAAGCTTTGATCGCTGTGCGATCCACGGCTGAGGGAACTATGACGACGTATCAGGGCCGCTGCAGATGGAAAAAAACTGGGAGCAAATCGCCATCAGAAAAACTCTGACATTTTGAGAATGTCAGAAATTTAAAAAAGAAAAAAGCAAGGAAACTCCTGAGTTTGAAAATTAAAAAATTTGCGACAAAAGTCTCGCAAATTTTCTACACAAAAAAGGAGAAATTTCTTAATTTCAAAAGTCTAATATGTTTTGACTTGAAAATCAAGACAATTTGTCAGTTGCTTTTTTTTTTACATTTCTGAGATTCATCTCAAAATTTATTTAGAGTGTTTTTGCAGAAATGTACTCCTGTCCCTACTTTTTTTGTACCTACAATGTCCCTAATACACCTTGGTTGGAAACAGAACCTTATAGAACTTTGCAAAAGTAAATGGCAAAGAAACCCATGGTGACTCTGGAGGAGGTACAGAGATCCACAACTCAAGTTGTGAAAACCTACGGTTAGTCAAATGTCTCTCAAATGATCCATTTTTGAAAATGTACATTTTATACAAACAAGCCATTTTATTTGCAACAGTTTTATTTTCATAGTTTCTATGGGTGAAGTTGACAAAAAGTTGAATCATCTTTATAAGTAAATAACCACAGTATGTGTTTACAGCAGAAAAATGTATATACAGTATTTTGATAAAATATAACATTTCAATAGATAAATGTTAGATACTCATGTAGCTTTTTGTTTTTTTTGCTACATAGAAATGTTGTATGCATTAACAACATTTTGGTGTTACTTGTAATAACAAAATAAAAGGAAAATATAACAAACAGTGGAGGAAAAAAGTTGATTTGAGTTGCTTTGGTAGAAACAAAATCCTAATTTGTCATTAAATATAACAATTAAGGTAACAAACTAACCGCAAGCAACACTTAACTATCAACATTGACTAAAGAGAAACGAGCAAGAACAAACCAAGAAGGGAGCGCACCGTAACCCTCCTCTTCCTCTCTGCTGCTCAGTGTAGCACAGAGTCGCCTTGACGTGTGACGAAAACAGACAGAGAGCAACGAGAATCTACTCTGTGCTCATGTCCAGCCCTTTCTTAAATATATATTTTAAATTAAAAAGAATAACAAGACCTACTGCAGTGTGAGCAGAGCATTGTAAACGAGCAAAGTTAAGAACGTCTCTCACTGAGACTCGAGTAAATCGTTCATTCCTGAATTCACTGGTTCCTTCATAGCAGTGGCATTATTAGGCCGTCAGTTTTGATTTCAGACTTAAAGGTACATTTTATGTAATACTAATTGTAGTTTACTTTAGAATTAGTAGACAGACAGAATATATGTGTGTGTGTGTGTGTGCGCGCATTTGTTCGTGTTACCTTATGGGGACCATTTTCCTGACACACTACGTTGTGGGGACTCATTGCTCCTTGTGGGGACCGAAGCCTGGACCCCACGAAGAGACCAGGCTTTGTGGTCTCGGGCGACAAATTCAGGCTCCAGTAATCACACCATGAGGATTTTCGACTCAAAGGAGCTGAGTACAAATGGAGGGAACAGTTTTTAGAGTTTTATCATTTTAAAAAACTACTTTGAAATCATGCACTACCAAAAAAAATCCATTGATGTTTGTGGTTGCAACCCAACAGTTCATAGAAAGGTTAAAGTATGAACAATCATACAAATCACTGTACAGTAAAGTGAAAACCGTCTTGAAATGTCCGAAAGCAGCAAAAATGTTGACGCATATGGAAATTTTTAAACCATTACATGTGACAAAACTGTATAATAATTCTTTTGCACTTTTTACATAGCAACACTTTGTTTTTGTTATCCAACTGAAAACAGCAAATAGGACTCATAAAATGATGAAAACAGAGGAAAAGTTTGCAGAGGGACGACTTTACAGATTTTACTTTAATAAAACACCCTGATCAACAACTCCAAAATGAGAAGGGACCTCAGTACACACCACAAGGGGGCACAATTGTTCACAGCTCAATCACTGTCCCTGTGAAATTCTTGCACCACCTGGGAAAAAAAAGAGCAAGTTGTCCACACCGTTGTCACTTCAGTTTGTGTTTGGGACGTTCAGGGATCAGCGTCAGGCCTTACTGGGCCCTCTCTGCCGCATCCTGGCCATTTGTGCGGCTATGAGCAGCAGAGTTCCGGTGAGCAGCTCCAGGCCATAGGAGAGCCAGACCAGGCCCAGAGACCAGCCGAAGGAGGTGTGGATGTAGGCCAGGCCCTCAGGCCCCACCAGGCGCTCTGTCTCTGCCAGCGCTTGGTAGGAGTAGACGATGTAGAGACTCGCACCGCAAAGAGTCAGCAGGCCTGGATGTGGAATCAAGCAGAAAAAATAAGAGGAATATAATTTTTTTTTAGGTTTCCAGATACAAATGTTTATTTTGAGAGAGAGCAGATCATCTACCCAACAAATAAATCTAGTACTCCTCATGAGAAAGCCTGCACCAGGCTGATGCTGCAGGGCCTTTTATCACAGCGACCCATTATGATCCATTAATACTGTCAGATAAAGTGCAGCCATATAATTATCAATTCAGTTGTAAAATATTTATGGAAGTTTTAGCAAATAAATATTATTGATAGAGATGAAATGTGATGTGTGGATATTAATTGATCTGAGTCTACATGGAAATACATTTATTTATTAATATATTTAATAGATTATGTAATATGATAGTCTCTAATGCCTCATTCTAAAGCGTTATCTTATCCCAATCTATGCTATCAGTTATGATGCTATAATATTAGCATGAAGGACAAACTGACTCCTGTTCCTCACTTTCTGCGGCTATTTAAACTGTTAACTTTAAAGTTTCTCTCACGTTATTCATTTTTTCCATCCAAAGAAGCTACATCTGCTCTGACTTTCTGTTTAGCTGTAGCAGACAAGTAGACTGAACTGATTTGACTTGAATTGAATTCAGTGGGCGTGGCTAGCACTGCTGTAAGCCGATTGGTCAGATACAGACTGCTGATCAGGTCCAGGAGTCAGATCAATTTAAAGAGACAGAGTCAAATTATTCCATAATGTGCCGCATCACAGGACCTGGGAAATATTTTGTACTGAAGTCAATTTTAACACACAATCAATACAGATTTTTTATTTTTTTACATTAAAATTATTTTAAATTAGTCTTCAAAAAAGACTAATTTAGAGGTTTTTGCTTATTATTCCATCAGCACAATAACCCATGTATGTGACTTAACATTTAAAACCATGGAAGCTCCACATCCTCCAGTCAAGACCTTTTCCAATCAGTTTGTGGACTCTGACGTCACCTGGACCCGGCAGTAAGAGCGCTAATCTGAGAGACAAGAATCAAGCTGGCAGAAATCTCATATTGAGAGACAGGAAATGCACTGATGTGTGCGATATTAGTCTCCCTTATCTACATAGAAAGAAGGCAAGACCCACAGGTTTTCACTGTGTTGCTATTGGAAACCGTTTTAATTTTGACAGCGTGCTCCCGGTTTCGGTGGATGCGAGTGGAGCTACCCAGGGTGGTGACTAATCAAGATTTTATTACAATTACACCCTGAGGCGCAACAGAGAGGGGGTTGTGATGAGGAACCGAGTCTGATGTCTCATTGTTATGCTCTCGACGGCAATGAGTTGGAGGGAGAGAGAAAAGGATGAAGACGCTGCTGGGAAGCAAACAGGAAGGACAGAAGTTGACTGTCTTCCTCCGCTTCGGAAACAAAAGTTGCTGTCGATGTGGGTTCAGGTCGGTTTACAGTATTTCCCATCAGCTGGTGTCAAACTCATCACATCTGTGCTAATCAGGAGGATTGTTGTCATATAGTTTATGATGTAAAGAAAACTGCTGACATTCCTGTTAAAGTTAAATGATTCGCCTTTACCTGTCAAATACCAGAGTTATGGCCTGGATTCCAACCTGACAGAATCTTATAAAAACATCTGACAAAGTGGAATGAAAAACCGATACATTGTTTTCAATTTTCTTCATTAACACAAATTTAAAAAGTGCAGCATTTATTTGTATTCAGTGATATACGTAAATACTTTCTTGTTTCCAGCAGATACTTTCTCATGTGAATCAGACAGTACTTCCTGAAGACCAAATGTTTTCCTGTGCGCACTAGACAGTAACTCTAGCACACCGATACTTTCTCCTCCCCACAAAGTTATTCTCTATATTTATAGAGAATGGTTACAAAAAAAAAATAAATACAACTTCCTGTTTGAGTTTGTTGAAATTGCTCGGCTAACTACCAAGAGCATCTGGTGCGCAAGTAAAGATAGAAAATTTGAGGGTAGTTCGTGTTTATTCAGTTTAAAACAATATACATCACACATCTCTGTTCAATCAAAGTGTCACTTCTACAAACCTACCAGGACGTGGCCGGCCACCTGAAAGGACAAACCAGGAGGGTCGCTATCAGAGAAGCAGCTTTGGATGAGCTGCAGACAAATCAGGCCTTCATGGAAGAGCAGGAAATAAATCCAATCCAGTTAGGATGAGTCGTGTTGGAAACCCAGCAACCATGAGGACGAACGAACCAAACCTGAGCTTTCTAGCTTCCATCCAACACTCTTTATCACCAAACACTAACACTCCACACCATTTCAACACACCGTCCTCCATTGTTCTACTTGTAGTCCCAATGAATTTGTAGTCCAACAACAACTTTCATGCTCTGTATTTGTGAATAAGCATGAGATTTTTATCTGTGAAATGTTTTATGAATAGAATATTTGTACTTATTTACTCTCACTCACAGCCACAATGGAACGGCTGCAGATTCATGTTGGAATAAAGGTGCTGAAGCTGTGACAACAGTCCCATTTGTAATAAGAGCATGAAGCAAAGTCAGTAACTACACTGCTACAAGTATGCTGCTGTCTGCACAAACACAAATCTGCCTCCTGGATCTTAAAATGCTCTTTTTGCTTGGCGACTGATGATTGGTGAGGAGTAGTTGCATCATTCGCCTCGTGGCACAAAAATAACGAGGAAGCATGAAACCACACCAGCTCCACAAAACCAGGAGTTCAGGGCAAATCATTTGAATCTTGTAACGTTTCGATCCCTGCTGAACGTTTCCTCCTCTCCTTTCTGACGGAAACCGTCTCAGACTTTATTTGTAATAATGGCAAACCGTTATGATGGCAGCCAACAAGCTGTAATCATGACTCTCTGGAGAGGTTAGATGAGTCTGCTGGTCTGATGGTTTGATCGCGCATTGGTTGCTGCAAAATGTGCATTTTTTTTTTATTCATATTGTTGCACATTAAAAAGAACTTCATTACTTTTTATGACCGTCTTATTGCATGACATAGTGCTTCTTGAAGACCAAAAGCCAAGTATATTGGCTGTATCCTGATCAATTCTGGATGAAGCAGTCAGTCAGTCAGTTAGTTAGTTAGTTAGTTAGTTAGTTTTAGTAGTGGTTTTACTTTTTTCATACTTTGGTTAATTTTAGGTTAAGAATTCAAAAAGATCAATATATTGTATTATGATTATGCATTGATTGGGTAATGAATACTCATTCGACAGAAAATACCATTTTCAAAAAATGTATTCAATTATTGTTGAACGACTCACTGGTGTTTTCTCCTAACTTTTTCTGATGGAGTGTCGTGATTTGCCGACAGATGATCATGTAAACTTCTTGTGTGGGTGAAAAAAAAATAAATAATCAATTTCACATCAATTTGAAAGGCTAACAAATAGATCCATAAACACTAAAGCGAAGGATATTACATCTATAATTTCAGTGTTGCTTATTAGTTTTATAAGCGCATGATATAGTTTTCCCCCATTAATGACTGTTTTTATTTATTTCAGTTCAAAAATGTTTTCTCAGTTTCAGTTTTCATCATTTCATTGGTTTTAGGTAACAGTAATAACGTAGCTGCAGCCTGACTGAGACGCTCCACTGTGCTCTAATCGCTGCCAGAGCTGCATTTACCTCTTACTGATGTAAAGGGGGGGAATATTTATATAGTCACTTATTTTATGTTAACTGTTAAAATTAAATCTGCCATTTCCTGTCAAAAAATGCCACATTTTGTCGATTGTGATTGAGTTGCAAAAGTGTAAAACGTCCCAAGGGGGGTGAATACTTTTCACATAGTTATTTGTGAGAAACAAAAACACAAGAAGAGCATATTTTCAAACACTTTGGGGGTTTAGACAGACAAGTATTAAAGGTAAAACATGTCTGTTTATCTGTCTTAGTTTCGAACAGATCAATTTTACTGTTTTTGATGAGTTGCATTTTTTACATGTTTACAGCTCTGGAAAAAATAAAGAGACCACTTAAAATGATCAGTTTCCCTGATTTGACTTTTTATATCAATATGTTTGAGTAAAATGAACATCGTTATTTTATTCTATGAACTGCTGACAACATGTCTCTGAAATTCCAAGCATAAATGTAGTATTTATTTGCAGAAACTAAGAACTGGTCAAAGTAACTAAAAAGATACAATTCTTTCAGACCTCAAATAATGCAGAGAAAACAAGTTCCTATTCATTTAGAAACAACAATATCAATGTTTTAACTCAGGAAGAGTTCAGAAATCAATATTTGTTGTAATAATAAGATGGCTCAGTGCAGTGGGCTCATCATTTGTTCCAGAGCTGTATGTATCTATTTTGTTTTCTCTGATGTTTAAACACAGAGAATGAGTATTTCTTTAAAGGTTATTAGTAAATGCTAGCTTAAAAATAAGGAGCATCCGATTGAAAAAAAAATCGTCTTTCTAAATGTTGGACTGTCAAGAAGTTCATAAAAAAGTTCTAATCAGATTCAAACCTTCACCCCATCCTGCTCCTCACCATGTGCTGATTATTAAGAGAAGACTATGAAGAGTCTTTGTAGGTAAGTGTCTGTCTGTCTGTCTGTCACAAGGCTCTCTTTATGGAGGTCATAAGGCCTTGGCAGGAGAGATCAAGCTGGACGAGGTGTGGCACAATCTCAGAAGGTTGCTTTATGAGTCCAATAGTAATCTGATTACCAGAAATACCCACATTAACATAACAGCGTTAAGATGCTTAAGGGTAAGCTAACTTTACCAACAACCAAAACGTAGGAATCAGTTAGATATTCCAAAGCGGTGGCTGGTAGAGGATGATTGTCTTGTTTCTACAGCCCCACCGCCCTGCTGGAAGATTCACATCAGTTCATAAGAACAGACTGAAGTTAGTTTTGCTCGTCATCCTGATTGTGTTTGTTCTGACTGAGGTCTTCATGTTGATCACATAACCCAGGAACTGCAGTGTGTGGAATATTCTCTTGGTCTTGTGAGACGCTGCCTGTGCTGGAACTTTAAATCAACTCTTTCACAATGCAACGTTTTCTGTGGTGACAAATATTTGACACACATCCATTCCTTCACCTAGCAGTGAAAAGGTTTCCGTTCCACTGGCTGTGAATAAAGCTCAAAAGATGATCAATCCGCTTTGCCTGCATCACACAATGTTTTACTAAAATCAATGCACAGATGTACTTTTAAAAGCTTGCCTGACTTGCTCAAAACGTTTTTCTAACCTTTTCTTCTGCTGAGTACACCTAATTGAATTTCTTTAAATTAAATAAATCTTCACAGCCCAACACTTTTGCAAGTCTCCTTTGTAGCCCTGAGCTGCACAGTCTAACATCGGAATGCAAATAAAAGCCACACGTCACTGTTAAAATATTTACTGAATTCATTCGCTGTTGAATACGTTGCAGTGCCTCTCCTCACATTAGAGGCACAACTCCACAGATACACTGTGACAAGATCCAGGAGAAGAGTTTGCATCATTTGTTGTTCTGTCCCTTTATCACCTCTACTGCTCACAGTGGGAAACTGTCAGGAAACGTAGACACTGGTCCAGACACTGGTCCATTCTCTTGAATGACACCTGGGTCAAAAGCCAAGCCAAAGAAGTGGAAGACTTTACTGAGCAAAGACAAAATCAAGTTTACGAGGGAGGATGGCAATGACAACAAACTATCCGTTTGCATCGTCCGGCATACATTCAGACAGAAAAACACCCCAGTTTTCTATCAACTCTCTGAATCTCACCACCCTCTGGAACAAAAAACCTTCAGTCACTAAAACCTTGCGGTACTGAGTCGAACAGATTCCCACAAGGACCGAAGTGAAGGACGAGAAACACACTTCAAACATCGAGAAAACACACAACTCACTCTAATGAAGAAGAAAAGAAAAGGAGAAGGAAAGGTCATCATATAATGCGGCTGGAGATTCTGAGAAACTAAGAAGGATATTTTCCAAGCATGACATAAAACCCAACAGCTCTCTCAGAATGATTCATTTCAAGGATAAGACACCCAAACACTCACTGCAGTGACATACCACTGCAGTGAGGAATGTTCAGACCTGTAGATTGGAGAAACAACAGCAGCTACACAAACGGACAAAGGTCATTTGAAGATATCAATGTGCAAATTTAGGACAGGAAAGACAGATGGATCGATGGAAGAAAACCAACCAGAACTAAACAGAGGTGTTGGGGTCAGGTTTCACCTTTCGATCACACACTCTCGTCTCCACAGGAGGCTTTGTACAGCACCTCACACACCGGGGTGTGTGACTAGAACAGCTCATGTCATTAAAGACATGTTTGGATCATCAAACACTGAGCAGAACAGAGGCGTAGAGCCACAGTGACCTTAACGACCTCTCAGCCTGTTACTTCCATCCATGCTCCGAACTGAAGAAACCTTTAGGAGCAGCTGGACTTGTTCCGCTGACTCTACTCCCCAGTGACGCGAAGCAGAGATGTGTTGTGATGTGTTACTGCTGCTTTTATGTAACTTGGTTGCTCCCATAACAGCAACAGGGTGACACATGAGGCGATAATCTCTCATCATACAAGGTGAAACTTTACAACCCTGCAGCCTCAGTTTGGAGCTATTTAGTTTGTAGTGCAGATTTTCACTGTTTTGCCTGTTAGAATGAGTGAACCATATAAAATACTTTTGTCTTTTACTGTCTATGAAGATTCAGTTCAGTCATTATGTCTAAAAAGTTATCTAAAAGTTAACTTCTTTCACAAATCCAATTAAAAAGGTTGAACTTACTGTTTGTAATATAGATTCGTTACACATGTAGTGATATTTTCAGGTCTTAATTTATGTTCATTTTGATGATTTTGGTTTAGAGCTACTGGAAACCCCAAATATTGCTTCTCAGATTCTACAAATATTTCATCAGTCTGATGAGAAAGGATTTTTAACACAAAGCTGTGGGCCTACTGCCATGTAGTGTAAGGTAGATCATCTCAGCTCAGTATGACATGGAGGCAGTAAGCCAGAGCTCTGCTGAGGTGCTGAAGAAGTCCAACAGGCTTCAGCTTATCTGCAGCATTGGCTCTCATCTTCCTCTTGACGTGTTCTCATCGATTCTCAACTTTACTTGATAAAACCCAGTGGATCTACATCAGAAGAAGACATGGCTCAAAAAATCATCACTGACTGCTGAAACCTCACACTGCACCTCAAGAAACCTGGATTCAGTTCCTCCCAATTCTTCCTCCAGACCAGTCAGAGACCTTGATTTTAAAATGGAAAACAACCCCCAAAAACAACTGTCTACACTTTTTCCTTCCACCCAGTTTTCCACTAATTTGCTTGACTATGGCACTCAAAACAGCATTCTGTGAAATGTCAGCATCTTTAGGAATGTCCCTTTATAGCTAACTTAGCTGTCAAAAAATGTATGTTTTTTTTTAAAACCCATAAATTTGTGTTATTTAATATTTAAATGTTCTGAGAAACTGATTTTCTTGTTTTGTTTTCATTAGATATGTAATCATCAAAATGAACAACAGACGTGTGAAACATGTCCTGCATGATGAAAAGAATCTTTTGAAATTTGGTTTATTCTTTTGAATAAAACAACTTGTTGTTGATGTTCCAGTTTGTTGAGCCTCAGCTCTTTAAAGTCGTTACTTACTGCTGATGAAGAAGTAGCAGGCCGCGCCGGTGAGCAGGACGGGGCTCCGAGCCAGGGCGCTGACCAGTCCGCAGATTCCCCCAAACAACAGGAGAACCAGGCTGAGCGGCAGCATCACCACGATGGCTCTGTGCATGCCTGGAGCGGAGACACACGGATTGAGCTAACACACACACACACAGACACACACAGAGTTTATGAGGAAATAAAGCTGAAGTCTTACTCAGCATGTGCAGCTCGGTCTCGGTGTATTTGGAGGAATCGGCTGCAAATGAATCAATGGAGTCAGGATGCATCTTCCCTCCTGGGTGTAAAGGGGGGAAAACAAAACAGCCACACAATTCTTCCCCTGTGATTTAACTAGACCTCCTGGACGGTGCGTTTAAAGGCGCAGCCTACCTTCGTTGATGCGCCACAATCCCGAGTGAGAGCTCACGTCCTCAAACTCGGTCGTGTTCATCGGGTTCATCTCTATGATGTACCAATAGTCGGTTCCGAGGGAAGCCGCCAGAAAGGCGAAGCTGAGAACGCCGCAGACCCCGGCAGTGATGACCAGAGCGCCAAAGGTCTTCATGGTGCGCGGCTGAAGGCTCGGCTTCGTGCGTAACGCGGAGTCCACGGCGGTGATCCAAAGCTTCCCACCGTCTCTGCAACGCACGAGAACGTTCAGGAAAACCCCCCCAGATATATTTCCGAATGGCTGTAAGAAAATTCTGGCATCAAACTGGAGAGAGTCTCTGACAGCAGTGTTCCTCTCAGCTTCTGTCTGGGAGGGACTTGACTTGATTCACTCAGTGAGCGCGTTAACGCAAAGGCACAGGAGAGAGGAGAGGAGAGCACAGCCAGGCACAGGCGCTTTAATAAACTGGAACTGTCGGTCGGTGACCAGCAGCCTGATGAGACCAGCTTATGTTTTGGTAGAAAACATCAAGCTCAAAGACTGAACTCTGGAAATATTATAAAAGTAAAAGTGTCCTGGAAATGTATACCATTAAACATCGGCTACATTTTAATTGGATGCTGCTGCTCATTAGCGGCTCTTGATATGGGCAGTTGCCCAGGGCGGCATTAGAAAGGGTCGAAGCACCCAAGAACTAGAAAAAATATCTTGGTTTAAAATATCTAACCCTTGAACAAGTTTGCAATAGTTGCTGGTGAATACTGTGAGGCAACTGTTTCTGCTAAAAAACAAAAATTGTGAAGTGGAAGAAAATAATGCATTAATGTGAGAGAAGTTCTGTTTGCAACAGGTTAGGTGGGCAAACGCAAGGAAAGCAAACATAAAAAAAGAGAAAAGAAAATTTACATGATTTATGTTGACGTTCTATATTGAGTGAACTTTATAAAGCTCAGGAGCAAATATAAAAAATAAAAGTATTAATGGGCTGGAAAACAAATGTTTATGTTACAGTCCATAAAGTATTCACATCGCTTCATGTTTCTCCACATTTTTTTTTTAATATTACACTCCTTTTCTAAATTGCATTACATGAATCTTCCCTCAAAATTCTAGAAAACCAAGAAATCACATTTTAATACAATGTACAATCTGGCTGTATAGTAACAAAATGTGAAAACAGCAAAGCACTGCACTGTGCTCTATACAAGGTACTGAATCAATCACTAAACTATTTTATGGCAACAAGGAAAAGACATGAAAAGCATTAATGAAACCATGTAAATAATCAAAGTTTAATATAAAGCCCCACAGTGCTACGAACCGGCACATGGTACAAACAACACCAAGAGCAAGAAACATGAACACAACAACAGAGAAACTAAAAACAGAAAATCATCAGCGTGAGAGAAGGCTCATCTCTCCATCCTGGATCACTCCTCTCCCATGGCCGTCTTAATGATTTCCGCTCGCCTCAGCCTGGCTGCTTCCTCAAACTTGGCAATGGCCTCGTTTCCAGCTTTGTTCTGTGAATGAAAGGAAACAAAGTTCTGAATCGGACCAAGAACAGCAGTCTGGAATCAGGAATTGTGGCGTGCCGTGACGAAGAACGTACAATTACGAATTTGTGCCTCTCCTTCTGGAGTTTGAAGAATTCTTCCACGGTCAGCTCCTCTACTTTTTTCTTCAGGGCGATAAAGTGGCAGGATGATGAATGGGATACGTGTTCCTTCCTGATAAAACAGAGCAACCTTAATAATCATGACAAATATTTACAAATTCATACAATCTGTATACTATTAAATACAAAAACTCTTCTTCTGGATGACAAAAAAAAATTAAAAGGCAAAGCAATCCAAACTGAACAGAAGTCCTATTTCTGTAAAGCAATTTGTATTGCCTTGTTGCTGAAAATGTGCTACACTGTAAAAAAAAAAGTCTGTAAAATAAACAGTAAAAATCTGTGAAATCATGACAGAAAAATGTTGTAAAGAAAAATACAATTATATTTTGTTCATTTACCAGTATGATGTTGTATAATGTAGAACAGAAAATTATTGTA
>CAEGAG010091507.1:0-13038 GCA_903067065.1 Brachyrhaphis terrabensis
ATTATGTTTGCAAACTTAAATTTGGCAAGCTGTTTTACGTACGTGTACATATTAAACCGCAACGTTATTGACACACAGATAGAGAAGAAGCGGAGAGACTGTTTAGCCAATCAGAATGCAGAACACAATGCACGATGCAAATCCGCGAGACCGCGAAGCAGCGAGACCGCGAAAGGTGAACCGCGATATAGCGAGGGTTCACTGTAATACAAAAACTTAAAGAAAAGGTAACTAGCTGATGAGACTTTTTTTTTTTTTTACCTGGATCTTAATTATCTTAGGTGACCTTAGCGCACCAAACTTCAGAGAAAGTTCAGTGATCATGCATAAACAGTTTTATGTCAACTAAAGTTGCAGCAAAACATCAACCAGTGAACAGAATTGGCCAATTATCAGGATTTTCTCTGACTGGTATCCGGCCAGACAGAAACACAAAAATCCAATGCTTTTTTCCTATCTATGAAATCACCGAACCATTAAACTACCCAGTAATACTTGCCAACAACAGTCTTGTTTTTGAATTCTGTTAGAGTAAAGGAGACTCAAACTTAGATGTTTTTTCATGTCAGTTAGTGTTTTAAAATGAAATCAGAGAAAGAACAGAAATGTAAGACAAACGTAAAAGGAAACAATATCTTCTTTTGTCATCAGGTGTGTCTATGGTTAATTTATGCTATGAGAGCAAGTGAAAACAAAACTGCAAGCACACAAAAGGAAGACTGAATGGAGAACAACACAATTGCTCTGTTGCATCACTGAGGTTTCTGTCAATGTTGGCAGCCTTTTGGAAATTTAACATTTGTGTGGAGTAAGGTCAGTTCTACATTATTTATGGGCTACACCGAGTCAGAAGTTTATGCACACTGTGCCAATCAAACATAATGCCTAAACCTAACCTTACTCAAGCTAATTATGTTAATTGTGCTCAGCATACATATAAGATGCTCAAGGTGCCTTTAACCATTAATTCTGCAATATTTTTTTTAAATCCTGTTTTACCACAACTGCTCTCGCTTAGAACTGTGCCCTAAAGTTGTTTCTTTTTCTGATATTGGTCACAGCAGAAGGCTTTAAAAATTATTTTGAATATAATTATTTCATCTTCCTACAGTTTCAAAGATAAAATTAAATTAACCAAGTTGGCGAGGTTAACACTTTACGCAAACGAAATATCTGAAATTCTTCACAATTATCTGATTAGTAAACTTTAAGCTTGTATCCTGAATACAGTGCACTACTTCAACACAGAAACAAATAGTCTATCCTAAAATTGTTTTGATTTTTTTTTTACATTTCCAGTTGTAATTCAGAATATGTTCCTGAGTTCTTGTGGTGCTCCAGTTTTAAATATAAATAGATTATATTTTTAATGATCTCCATAATAATGTTTGGACATCTCAACAACAGTCAGTTTGACAAAAAATATATTCATGGTCTGTGTTAGAGCTGTTCTTTGCCACAGGCTGACTTTATAAATGCAATAAAAATAATTTTATTTATTTATATTACTTTTGTTTATTTTGTTTTAATGAGCCAGTACCAGAAAGCTGTCTCAGCATTGCAATGCCACACAACCTTGCCTCAGGACAAGCCTGATCTGAATCTGTTAATGCACCACTATTGTAATGTGTGGACACTTGTGAGCACTGCGCTTGCCTTATCATGCGGGTGGCAGGATGAGGTGTGTGTGGGGTGGGGGGAGTTAGGACACTCATTAATTTCTCAACACCCTCACACTGAGGAAAAACGACTCAAACTGAGAATTGATTCTCATCATTATTGGCTCCAATCTCCCCACTGCACCAACAGTCACAACCCTATAGTAGAAAGGTCAGAGAAATTACCTCTTCTGTCTCTTTACGCTGAAGGATTTTGGTGCTTGTGGACCTATTGATTTGTGAATTTGATGAATTTTTCAATATTTCAGCATTGTATTTTGGTCAGGGTGTGTTTTCCATCTGAGAGGAGCACTCGTATGCTTTTTATTCTGGCTTCTGGCCCAACTGTAAAATTGATTCTTTGAATATGGCCTCAGATGTGCCCATTCTGCAGAAGTGATCCTTTGGAAAACTGTATTGCACTTGTTGGTGAATACATTTCAAGTTTACATCTTTCACATAAATAAGATGAAATGCAAATTAAATGAAATGCATAATGGAAATGTGTGGTGCATAGTGTATACAGGTGCATCTCAATAAATTAGAATATCATCAATTCAATTTAACCAATGAAACTGTAATTTGTAGTTACATGACTTACAGAGTGTTACATTGCAAACATGTGTCTATGTTCATTATGATAATGATGACTTACAGGTAATGCAAACCAAAAAATCAAGTTTAACAAAAAATGTTAAATAAAACTAATAAAACAGACAGTTTTTATGATGTAAATAGAATATTATCTCACTGAAATGTTATGCCCATGTGCTCTACAGTATATTCACTCAGTACTTGGTTTGGGCTTCTTCTGGATGAATTACTTCAATAGTAATTCAAAGCAGTAAGTAATTCAAAGCAATAAGCTTTTGTTACTCAGATGTTAAAGAAATCCAGATTTCTTTAACATATTTAACTTTAGCTCTTCGTTTCCTCATGTCTCTCACCTTTGTCTTGACAAAGTTTCATAGATTTTCTATGGAATTTAGATCCGACCACTTGGCTAACATATCGAGCATAGTGATGCTCTTGTCATTAAACCAGTTCCTGTTACTTTTGGCAGCCAAAATATAAATTTAGTTGTTTTCTTTAAAGTAAAAAAAAAAAAAAAAGTGGTCTATATGGAACTGCAAGGTACACTTGCATGCCCAAGAGTTGTCCCAAATCAATAGGTGGTGAACGGGGCACTCATCGATCAGCCCTGTGCATGGAGGCTAATTTATGCTGCTGCTCCAGCAATCCCTCCACACTGAGGCAGCAGGGTGTGAAATTCAAATTATTATTACAGCCGGGCAATTCCATTATCGGGGGGAAGGATATGTCGCTCTGGCATATATTGGCTGTCTTCGTTGTGTAAAGTGAGGAAGAATGGAAGCCAAAGCTAACCTCTGTGGAAATTATGGTAGAGGAAATTACTGCCCTATGTTTTTCTGTGGGGCTTTTCTTAAGTATGCCTTTCAAACTTCCAAACTATATCCAAAGCTTTACACTTACTGATTGGGTAAACCTTTTTTTTTTGACAAGAATATACAAGAATAATAATCAGTTAAGAATTTAACGATGGCACTTGATTAAATGTAATATTTCCATTTGTTGATTATATGTTGCATGGCTTTGTGTTTTTTGTGTTTTTATAATGTAAAGCACTTTGAATTGCCTTGTTGCTGAAATGTGTTATACAACTATGACCCTTCTTTCTTTACTGGGTACTTTTATAAAGCACAACAACATGCTTTCGGTTCCTTGCATCATTGATAGACATTTACTCACCAGCATTTCTTGTAATTTTTTTAAGCTTTACAGGGTATTAACTGGCATTTAATGACCTGTGTTATTTGGTATTTATTAATGCATCTTCATTAGGCAGAATGTTGCTGCTCAGACTCCCCTTGAGACCTCTGTTTTGTTCAGTTATCCAAATCCCTGAAGTTGAAATTGTGCATTTTGCATACCCATAAGCAGCTGCACGGTAGTGTCAAAGAAGGGGATTTTAAGCATTATTCAGCACAACTGAATTAATATGGATTATCACCATTCAATGCAATTGTTTTTGTAAAATTGCTATGCTTATAGCCATCACCTGTTTCAAAATTGTTCATACTGATGATTTAAATTAGCACTTTCATGTCCACATTCAAATTATTTGCTTGACAGATAAGAACTGACAATTTGCTGAAGTGATTTGAGAGGTTGTCTGTCCTTGTGACCCAATATTTAAGAGTAATGAGCTTTGCTACTTTAGAAGATATCTGTGGAGGACTAACTGGTTGAGGGAGGTAACATGTTTTAGCTTTGACAACTTGTTGTGGGACTTAAACACCTCTTAGTAAGCTGCAGTACCACATGGCTAAGTGGCAGAGCAAGAACACCATTTACAGAGGCAACAGTTCTTGTCCATGGTTTGATTTCTGGCCGTGGGCCATTTACTTCATGTCTTCCTCTTCTGTCTGCTTTTCTTCTAGTCTAGTTACTGTTAAATAAAGGCCATTTTTAACAGATAATTCTTTTAATTTATTGCAATTTAAATTACCTGTTTGTGACAAAGGCTAGTTATTAAAAACCTTTTCCAAAATATTTTACAGAACCTTGTAAATGTTCTTTTTTATTACTGCTTTCTCTTATTCTGTCAACTGAAGTTATTTCTGCTTCTATGCTACTGTGTCTCCATTAGTCTGCACACGTGGCTAATAATGATGAACTGCAACTGCCTGATTCAGAAAGTGTTTTGACAGCAGGAGCCTTTTTTAAAAACCAAGTAGTTTCTTGGCACCATTATTTTCCTTCTTTCTGTGTCCACTGCCTTTACCAGAAGAAAAACGAATTATATTGGTAGAACTTTACCCAAGAAAAAGATCTTGGTATGGAGTTGAGTGACATTTCTAATTCAATTTGGTTGAAAATGCTTAGCATTATAACTTATCTCAGTTTAAGTTTGTCTTCACAAAACATTATTTTATGATTCCGAAACATTGCAGACAGTTTGAGCATAAAGAGGCAGTATCTCCTGAAAAATCTTATTGAAGAGTATTTAAAAAATGATTTCTTCTGAGGCACAAATATAAAAAAATCTCTATGGATTCTTTACAGCAGGGTGTGGGTTGCTTCCTCTGCCTCTTTTGTTGTGTCCTTGGGCAAGACACTTCACCCACCTTCCAACCACAAGCTTGCCTCGTCAGTGTGTGAATGGGTGAATGACGGCAGCACTTTGGGTAAAACCTTAGCTGCTGCTTCATGTGCATGTTTGTGGTTTATGTTCTCCTGCGAGACATTTTGCATAGTTTAAATATTTAAAAAAATAGTATGTTTGCTTATTTTGAAGGGATTTTTAAATCTGTTTCATACATTAAACATTTGTGAAATAGCCACAAGTTATAAGACCAGTGCTTTCTCACTCCACTTGCTTAAAAAGTGAGAAAACAGAAGTGTGTCTGCTAAATCTCCATACAGTTTGTTACAGTTACATGCTTCTGCTGAGTTTGATTTTGACATTTATCTAAGTTACTAGTCAAATCACCATGACAAAATAATTTGTTTTGTTTGGTTTTATTTCTGAAAATCTTTGTTTTTAATCTTTGTGAAGACTTTCTGCAGCAGTGGGTACCAGAACAAGGTGACACTTGTGTTGTGGAAATGAATGACCCGCTCAGCATTTGTGGATAAAACTGACATGAATCGAACCATTTTGAACCCCACTGTGGAAATGAATCCTAAAAGCTGCCAACGTAAATTAAAGACTGCTAGGACAATAAACTCAGGAGGAAAAGACATTTCAACTCTCACACTCAAAACAAGCTGTCTGTTCAGGTGGCAAGGGGAATTAAAGACAGCCTGTCACTGTTCCACCTCTCACCTGCCAAGTGCAGTAGGGACAGCGCCATCAAGTTTAACTTATGCAATGGTTAGATGGCTTAGCATATTTGAGGTGGGATGTAACACTTAAAGATCCTCAATAAGACAAAGTGGGTGTTGGATCAGGGCAAAAACACAGTGTTACAAGGACAGGGGGTGTCATTTGATACTTGACAGTTCTCACCATGGACATATTTCAGAAGGTTCACATTATGCTGTGGTAAAAGTTTTAAACTCTGTGGTCAAATGTATTTGTAGTTATATGGTCAACCCGCTGATGGTGCCATCAAATAAGATGTGCCTTATTTATTTGTATTTTTGGAAAGCAACAGGACAGGACACCTATTGTCAGAGAGTCCTCCTTTGAAAAAAAAAATGAAAGGTAGAAAAGAGCCGGAAGAGAGGAGAAAACTGGAGTTGGAGGTGGGGGTCGGGAGGTAGGCTCATTAAAACCAAGAGCACTAAGTGCTGGACACTGGGTTGCTTGATCTTCAAATGAAGAGGCTTGTTTCTTGGCCCTGAGTCACAATTAATTATCACTGCGAGGGGCATCAACTCTGCGCTGCATGTACAGTTTTTGTGTCAAAAAGAAGAGAAGAGATAGAGATGAAAGAGAAAAGAGCAAATGAGCAAACTTGGATCATAAACAGAATTTTGAACTTCAGCAGAGAGGTTGTGCGGCTGGTCTCTGTTGTGTTGTTCCTGACATTCCCACTTTATTTTCAGTTGGTGACCATTTTTCAAGTGTGAGCAATCATTGATTCAGCTCCCTGGTGACTGTGACACTGCTTCAAAGACTCTATTTTGATAACCTCGAACAATTTTCAAGGCCAGAATTCACCAGAAGGTAGCATCCCCTGGCACTTGAGCAACGGCAGCCAAATACTTGCACAAGAGAGCTTTTAATTGCAGCTACTGGCTACTGAGATGGTGCCTTTGAAAATTTACAAGACTAAATTCCATATTTAGTACTTTTTCCCAGCTATCTTATGGAACTGCAAAGTAACATTTTTACAGAGATATACACGACATACAAAATCAGAATACACATATATGGATATATAATATTTTACACAGAAATATAAAAAAGATGTATTCATATTTTTAGCTCATAACCCATAATTTACAATTATTCAGACATTTTGTTCTCCTTGGAGAATTTTTTCAAATATCACAAATCACAAATTTGTGATATTTTTTCTCTTAAAATATCACAAATATGTTTTTAGACTACATTAAATTGTTTTTAGGAAGATAGTAAATATTAGCTAGACATTGATCATTTCAGTAGAGTGGTCATCAATCCATCCATTGAGTGAAAAGGTCGCTTGCTGTCCAACTTTAGGTAGTCCATCTTGCTTATGACACCTTTAAGGTTTACTCTAGTTTTTAGCATATTACCTGAAATTGATTATGAACCTTTCTTTTTCTTTGTTTTGGTAAAGCAATTACCAAATTGCTCTATTGGTAATTACCATGCAATTACCAATAGACCAATCTATGTGGTTGTACTTCTGTTCACAGTATTTCCCGGAAATGGTTTAAAACCAAAGCAACAGGTTAAATATCGCATTATTTGATTGCATAATGTTTGCAGTACTTCTTCACAAGACTCAACAACACTGTCATTTGAAATTACTCTTTTTGGTGACATTTTCTCATTTGTTTTCATAATTGCCTAAATGAGTTTGACCTCTTTCTTCTTCCCTTGAGTTTCCCTTTCCATGACAGCCAGCACAAGAATAGGTGTTAAGTGAGCAGCTAACAGGATGGGGATATTTTTTTTTCCACACAAGAAGTGATTGATTTCCTCGTCTTGCTACCTTGAAAGGGTTAAACATCACTGGGACCTCTGTTCTAGAGAGATTACGTTTAGCTGCTGCTGCCAAACCAAATAGGCAACCAGTCTGTCTGGTAAAAAGGAAGAATCTGAGGACAAAAGAAGGGGAGAGCATAACAAAAGCAAAGAGAGAAAAACAGACTCATCCTCATCCTTAAGGCAACTTTCAGAGTATTTAGTCTCGTTTTTTTATGACACTCTGCTCAAATTCAAATCCAATTTCAAGTCAAAACTGTGTCTTTCTAACACAAAGGGTAAAGATCCATATGTTGTTCATGCATTTTTACAATTAATAAAATTCAAAGATATATTTCTATGATGGAATATTATCAAAGGTATTGACTCACACTTGATTTACCTAATCTTGTCTTTCCCTCTGTCTTTCAGGTAACATCCTGACTTTGTCATCCCATTTCATCAATGATGGCCATATGTGATGAGTACTGCAGCTCTGTTTTAATTAGAACTGAAAAGTGATGACAAGCCTAAGCATTCCTTCTGAATCCAGGCACACAAATTTCAATGAAGAAAATGGATGCACAGTTAGATGTACATAAAACACGTCTGGACTCATTTCAAGTACTAAAGCACTTTGCCACATGAAAATTATTTACCTCAATGTTTATTTTTACATGCTTGCATTCGGTATTTACATTATGTACTAAATATTACGCTGGGATGACCTTTGTATTTTTGGTAAATCTGTTTCTATGTCACCTGAAGATTGTCTGATTTACTGTTTGCTTAAAAGCAGTGATAAATAGCAGCTGTCTACACAGACTTGCACAGTTTATTTTCTTTTTCACAAACAGCTTTTTGCTGTATTATATTAAAACAAACACTCTGTTTTTCCATTTTTCTTGTGTACATTTAAGGTAAAACTTGAGTAGGCCTGATTATTTACTTCAGTAAACAAAATAATCAAGCTCAAACATGACCCTGTTTTTTTTTTAATCATTTTTAAATACTATAATTAGTCTAGTATTAAGGACATGTCAGAGCCCTATCAAGGCGTGCTTTTGCATTGCTATGCAGTTCGAGTGGTTGAACAGAAAGTGCACCTCACTTGACTTTCTGTGGCCTCCAGATTTGTAGGCTGCTTGTGACTTTGATCTCATCTCCTTGTCTCTTGCTTTTTACCGTGTTCATGCTCAGTGGCTTAGAAGCTTTTCTAAGCATATGTCAGTAATCGTAACTTTTCTAAGTTGGAACTGTATTTCCAAGATACAGTGCAAGAAAAATAGGTCATTCAATAGGGACACAGGGGAGATTTGCTTTCTTGTTTCTATCTATATTGCAATGTGTAGGTGCAGCTCTACAGACCTGCAGCTGTATGTACAGAGACCGACTGTAGGTGGAGATAGACAGTCTGGGTGATTGGGCTGAGCTTTATATGAAGCAAAAAAAAAGATGAAAGAAGAGGACAGGAATAAGAAAATATATTTTAAAGAGAGTTACAAAAGTGTTATAGTTAATGTTTTAATTATTGCATAATCTGTATGGTAAATTCTAGATTATGAAACATGCCTATGAAAGCCAAAGGTTTCCCAAAACCTCAGATGCATATTATGGTTGCAAAAATGTAGGACTAGAAACCCACTTGTAACTTAAAAATGTAATTTTATATTGAGAAAAATAAGCTGCAAGACATAAATTCTTTGTTTTTGTATGGTGTTTTTTCCTTCTGAGCCACACATCTTCACTGCAGAACATCCTAGAATTTTCAGTTATTATTTTATGTTAAGCTGTTTGGTGATTTCCCCCCTTTTTACTTTTTTATTTTCACTTAATGTGCGTTTCACACAGTAATTCGGACACACGAGAAAGTTTACTACTAAACGGTAGTTGGCTATTGATGGGTTCACATCAGGTTTTAGCAAAGCAAAGCACTCCCCTTTAAATTGAAGACTCGAACAATGAACCAGGGTCACTTATGACTTTAACTAATCACACATTAAGTCAAATGCAAATAAATGATTTTAATCATAAACAAGTATGTGCCGATACTTTGAAATAAACGTACTTATATAAGGGTCAACATTTTGATTCCCTCTCCTATCCTCCACCACCCACTCTCTCTTTATGGGTAAAATAACTATGATCTATAACCTGACAGTAATATTTACTCTGTCGCTTATCAGACCTGAAAAGTCATTGCCTCAGGACGAAACTATTTATGACTAAGCCAGCTTTGTGCTATCAGTATGGTTTTTTTTTTATGTTTTTTTTTAGTTCCTGTAACTTTTAATAGTGTATGAAGTGATTACATGTCCCTCATTTTCAGCAGCATAAGCTGAGGAGAGATGTCTGTGAGGGCCCTAGAGCAGGGATAACTGTAGGGTTAGAAATGTCTGACAGTAAGGTGTCAGGTAAACATGAAATGCATAAAAAAAAAATATTGCATTAATGTTGATCATTCTTTCCACACATCCTGCTTGTAACTTTAAAGTGGCTAAATCAATTGTTTATATTTTAATTACTTTTTATGCATGTGGCATTTAAGTCACCAAAAATAAACTCTGAATTACTTACTTAAATTTTACAATCTTATAAAAAGAAGTACCTGACAAAGTTTTCACACCTTTTCAACTGATACTTTGTTACATTATGTATGTTGTTCAGATTTCAAGTGTTCAACAGGCACAAAGTAGTGCATAAATATCTTGGAGTGGGATTCTCAAAATAATTGATATGTAGACAGAATCGAAAAAAAAAATATTTATTTAAACATCATTCATCTAGTTCAAAATTCACAGAAATGAACCCAATTTTGGCTGATTAAAAAAAAAAATTGTCAGCTAGGTGATAAAATCTCTGTTAACATGTAAAGTCCGAAACAGAACTTGTGGTACTCTCTTTAGCCCATGAAGCAACAGACGTGTAGTTGGAAGGTCCTTTGCCTATGAAAGCCAAAGGTTTCCCAAAAAGTCAGATGCAAGTTGTGCTAACACTACAACAATCACTCCTTCTGAAAGCAATTTAAAAAGATCAATAAAGCTCCAAGGTGAGTTAGTCTGAGTTTCCCTTTTCAGATGTGCTTTCCCAGGTACAAATTTGGTGCTGAGTGAACATAGCACAAAGTTTCATTTTCCAACCCTAACCCTGCGGCAGAACAAATGAATGGAAGAATATGTCTATCAGCAGACAGCTCCGTTTGTACCAAATAATGAAGCGATAAAGTGACCAGCGACCTCCTCCATTGCTTCCTATGGTTAGTGGTAAAAAAAATTAACAGCTAATGTGTATGTAAAACGTATTTTGTATTGCCCAGATTCATTGTTAGGATAATAAAAAATATATATTTTAGAATAAAATATCCCTTATTTTTCCATTAGTGGGGACAATTCTGTGTCTGCAGCGAAGTCAGAAGTAAATGGAAACTCACATATACTCAAAAAACCAATAACTTTAAAACAAAAAATTAAAAGAGGCATAATGAAATAAAAATTTTGCAGCTTTGCATGATATTATAATGTTATATCTCATCAAAATCATACCTGGAGTCTTGCTTTGATTCATTCATGCATGTTTGAGAAATCCTTGAATCTCCCATGGCAAACATTCAGATGTGCAAATGGGGGGCAGAGCACCACCTCAGAAGATGAAGCTCCTCCTCTGCGCTGCCGTTTCCAACCTTCTGAGCTTCTGCCTCACAAAGCAGTCATCACCCACAACTACCCCCTCTCAGCTCCTTCAGACTACCCAGCAGCAATTAGCAAACCCCTGGTGGAACTGCGTATTTGCTGAGCTCATTGTACAAGTTACTTCTCAGTGCAACACTGGTAAAAATGTTGTTAAAGAGTTAATAGAGGAGCACAGCTGTGATTACTTCTTGAGGGCAGAGTGTCACAAAGAGGATGAGGTGATTTTACGGTTGTATAAAAAGTAGTGTATTTTGCCAAAAGTCAATATTAATCATTACTAATAGGCTGAACAATAATTATTAAATAGCTGTGTAACAAATTTGGCCTAAAGACTACAGAAAAGGTTTAGAATTCTAAACCAGATTGATGCAAAGTTTGAGGTGCACTAGATTTGATTAATGACTTAAACATTTTTTTAGAGTAGAGACATCACTATGAATTTGGGTAAAATCTTGAGACTTAATTTGAACTCTTCCCTCAAGGACTTGACATTTGACTAAGATTTGCTCCTCAAAAGTTTAGGACTTGACTTTTTTTTTTTTTTTTTGCCATGATATGAACGTCCTACAGTAGTGAAAACATAGAGGAGCAACACACAAAAGATACTAGTGACATAAAGAGTGAGACTTGAAATTAGGCATTTCAACCTGAATGAGCTTAAGCTATTTTTCTACGAGGAACAAATACAGCTTTATATCTGTGTAAACTGATAGAGATATATTAAAAATGATTGCAGCAAAATGCATTATTTAAAAAATATGAAGAAAAAAAATGTTTTAGTTAATTTATTCTGCATGTAAATATCAAAATATCACCTTTTTACAACACAGTGTTATACCACATGATTTGAAGTCATTGCAGGGTTGAAAGTTCCAGAAACAGTGGAAGAGCCTTGAGGATTTAAGTTAAATTCTGGAATAAATGAGTTCATTACTATACAAGACTTGAGGGGGAAATTTTATGGAGAGAAACTACTTCTTGGCATAAAGAAAGCATAAGATAACATATAAACTGGTAGAAGGGTTTTAAAACAAAGGGAGCATAGTCATTTTTGCAGTATTAAGATTTGTTTGGTTGTAAAATCAAACAAGTCCTTGTACTTGGCGGTTAAATTGGTTTGGGACTGTTTGCCACTCAGCCTTGGCAGATTCACAGTGCAAAGCCCTTGTGAGTCATTGAATGCCACTAGATCGATCTTCAAAAGTGTATATAGTGTGACCACAAGTGACTTGCTTTTAATAAAAAAGATGAACCATGTTCAGTTTTTCTTTTTTATTGGGCTCCATTTGAAAAACAACAACAACAAAAAAAAGGTGACATGGGATGTTTTCACTCATGGATTTTCCACTACAGAGTCCAGACTGTTTAACAGGTAAACTTTTTCTTCAAATGGGGAGAACCAATCCAATCTGTGGTTTTAATCGGGGCTTTAGTCACAACTAAACTATAGCCTATATCTCATATCACCCCCTACTATCCTTTTTAAGAAAAAAACCTTCAATGTAGATCAGAAGTGTAATATTGGTCTGTCATCTTCAACCCCTCATTCTATGTTGGTAATTTTAAGATAGTTTTGAGGCAAAACCTCTATACATTATAGAAATAAATTACAAAAGAGCAACACAGAAACTTTGTTCACATATGTTTAAGTGGAACAACACCAAAAATGTGACTGACCAAATTTTCTAGAAGCCATTGATAATATTTACTAAAGTTAGCCAAGCACTAAATGAATTTATTTTGTAACCAGGTTGCTGTGTATTGCAGATTTCTGCCCAGGTCCCTCTTGAAAATGAGATCCAGATCTCAACGGGGTTTATCTGGTTAAATAAAGGAAATAAAAAATAGAGCAAACTGCACTGCATTGAGTAAGTGATGGATTCGCCTGCAAAAACCCAGATCAAAAGTTCTATTACAATCATGGAAAAGAGAAACTACAGGATCATAAGTGAGTTAGTTTACTTTAATACTACCGTAATTTCCGGACTATAAGCCGCGACTTTTGTCTCACTCTTTCAGCCCTGCGGCTTATACAATGGTGCGGCTT
>CAEGAG010091546.1:0-21918 GCA_903067065.1 Brachyrhaphis terrabensis
ACCAAATTTTAAACCATCAATTCAAGTCACCAGTGATAAAAATGCTCTGAGGCATCACTATACTCTACATTCATTCAGTCAGAAACCAGACTTAAAATATATATATATAGAAAGAGAGAGAAGATCAGAATTGCCATTTGCTAACTGCAGCTGTGAATCCGCAACAATTTGTCCCAATTAATAAAGATCATGAAAATATTGATAAAAAACAAATGATCCAGAATCCTCCCATGTTATTGCTAATTGTTTTATGCAGTTTCACAAGTTGAACACAACAGATTGAAAACAGTACAAAAGGTTTCAAGGATTTGCATATTTTAAATCACATTATAGTCCTATGCCGACTTAAATATGTGTAAACTACTGGCACTCTTACAGACCCGTAATCATGACAGTTTTTGTACTTTTTATCCTCCCACAAAAGGTCAATTGAAAGTATGGGTACAAAAGTAAAAAGATTGTTTAATGCGGAAAACAAGAGTGTCATATAAAACTATACGAACACAACTCCAAGTGACGTCAGCCAGCCTCAAACCAAATGATAACTGACTGTAACATTGTTTTAAAGTGAATTCCTTTAAGTAAGGAAGCATTTGAATTATTTGACCTTTTTTTCAGCCTTTGTAAAAGTGTAAAAGACTGTAAAGTTATTTTCTTTTGCCAGCAACATTATCTTCTGATAATATCAAAAATAAATTTGGCTCATAAATAACAAAACAGACATTCTGCTGGAGACAACACAATCACATATGTGACCTCAGAATAATTTTTGTTCAAATTAAATATATAAAAAAACATTTGCAGACTTGTAGCCATCTAACCAGCTTGATCGGTTTTACACTCATATGCTTATTGTTTCCAGTTACCTGAGGGGTATGAGAGAAAAAAGCAAAAACAAAATAAAAAACAGCGTAATTTTTACTTAAATGTAAAATTCAACAAAGACACACCAAAATAAATAATTAATTAAAAGAAAAAATTACTAAGCCTAGCCTTGGAAAACCTACAAAACAATAAAACACTAACTTAAAATTAAACAGTATTTAAAAAACAATAAACCGTGAAATGTACTGGGTTAGAAAATATTTTTCTCAACTCAAGCGCGGGATGCACTGCCATCTGTTGGAGAAATTGGGTCAAGTAGCTTACTGAAACATTTTCCAATTGTTAGAATAAATAAGAACGGAAATGTGGTAGAGGTAATATTTGGTTTCTTAGAAAGTTCCCCATCAAGAAAAAGTTAACAGTAATTACATATTTTTAACCATTAGATTACCATAAGGATCAACACTGTATCTTTATCATCAAAATTATCTAGAGAGAGACTTAATTTATCTTTCTCTATCAAATATTTTTCTCTGAGTGACAAGCATTAGCTTTCACACTTTTAGGATCCTACCTCTAGCTTCACTGGTACATATTAAAATTTCTGATTTTTGCCCACATGAACACATTTCCTGCATAGACAGAGGGCATGAAAGCGCTTCAAATTATTTTTGTTGATGTTTTGAATAAAACATCAACAAACACCCAAGTGAGGCACATCTTTGAGAAAATACACTTTTTATGTGCACATAAGATTATTTTTATATCAGCTGATGACATCAGGATCAATATGTTTTGTTTCCTGGCAAATCAGGAAATTTCTGCAGGTAATTTTTAATTTAAAAAAAGTGCTCTTCAGCTACTATTCAATAAAACAATGCTTAAATCAAAAAGGTGAAAAATATAAATTTCTCGAAAATTTTTTTTGTAATTTATTCCCAATTTTGTACTTTCTCCCCAGGCTCTCATAACTGGGTCTATTTGTGGTTTTGCTGCATATATTGGTAGAAATTAGAGGTGAAAAAAATGTATGTGCTATATCTTCAGCCAATGGAAAAAGCCAAAAAAGCAATATATATATATTTCCAAATCTTTTAAAATCACTCCAATAGGGACAAGAAATGGAAAATGAACGGTCAGTCAAGATCCTTTTATGAAAACTTTAAATTTTTGCTACCATTTTTCTGGCATTTTCTCTAAGAGGGATTCACAGGGTGGAGCGTCTACTCTTACATCATTAAAACCATAAGTCAGGCAAGGATCCAAACATGTCAGGGTCGTCATCATCTGATTCTTCTCCAAACCCTGAAACATGACAACACAAAACAGGCAACATATGTAAGCATAATTCATTTAAAATTATAATTGAAAAAAAAAAGTTTAGAACAATAGATTTGGATTATTTTCATGCCTCACCAATCATTTTCTATACAACGATTATCCCATTGTATCATGTCATAACAATACTCTAAATGGACCTTTTAAAATATTAACTAATTTCTCTGATAAAACAAGGAAACATAAGAAACGCAAAAGCTGGACATGTAAATTATACAAAACTCTACTGATGGAGTCGGAATAAAAGGTACATAAAATGTATCAATATCAGGCTTTACTTTCATTATGTTGTCTCCTACATTCTTGCTACAATATGTGAGATAACTTTATCAACTTCAATTTTCAATTGAGAAAAAACATAACTGTTTAACTGTTTTTGTTTAAAACAGTTAAACAATTTTTTTCTTTTATTTCTCACAATTACAAGATATTTACCTGGGCTCACTAAAAATGCAAAAATAGAATTTAAAATGGGGCTATGAAACTGACTATGTATCTCTGCATAAATATATAGTCAATTTCATACTCGTGGTGGGTCTGTGCTATACAAACAAGTTGAATGGAATACAATTTTTAAAAAGTGCATAATTAGATGCCTGAATTAAAGATGTCTTATCACATACATTTTAATTATATACACACTGTAAATAAAACAACATACTAATTAAAATATATATACACCGGTGTGTGTGTATACTGTATATACCAGAAGTGGTATTTGTAGCTAATTTTTATAAAGCATATGGGTTTATTAAATTGTAATTAATTTAATTTGTCTTATACATTTCACAAAGTCTAAAGTTCTTAGCGATCTTTTTCAACTACACCCAAACTCCTATCTTCAAGTGTACATAGATGATAGGATGTGCACATTTTTAGAACAAGTGCTATTTATAATTAAAAACTACTGTATTCAGGTTAATTTAACAACAGATGGGCACCATTACTTACATGATCCTCCATGGTCTAACGTTTCAGAGTCATGTTCAGTATCATCATCATCACCATCGTCACCACTGGTACTACCACGAAGAACCTCAATCTAAAGAAAAACAAAAAGCAAAATTTAGGAACCAACACCATACTGTCTAAATATTAATTTTCTATATTCCATCAATGTAACTCTGCTAGATGGAATTGAATTTATCCATATCACTACAATCTTGAGAAAACCATCAAATGAATTAGCAGTGGTAATAATAGTATGAAAACATGTGTACATGTTAATTAAGTTAAAACTATATATTTTTTTAATCAGCTTCTTATAAATTTCTTATATCTCTGTCCACTTTTGACATGTTTATTAAGAAAAAAATAAATCAGATGTGAAAATATGAAATGATCAGATACCGCGTCATCTACAGGCAAGTTAGCTTGCTCCTGGTCCTCCTGTTCTTCATTTACAAGTTCTTCAATGAGGGGCTCTATATCCATGTCATCATCGTCGTCATCATCGTCATCATCCTCTGTGTCTGAGGAATCATTATTCTGATCTTCATCCTGGAAAACACAGAAATGCAGTAAAGAAACTATTCAAATCTCAATTTAAGGCATATTAGATGTCAGATTGATGAGCAGCTCTGTATTAACATCTATGCTGATCACTCAAACCAAAAATTCTGACAAGAACTGTAAAAATAAATATAAAAAATGCATAAAAAAATTAATTAACCAAGAAAAAATGTCAAGAAAGACTATAGAAGAAAATAAAAAGTTTCTTTCAAATTTTATGAATCTTACTTGATCATCATCATCTCCTTCTTCTGCTAATTTCTGTCGTCCAACTTCATAAAGGCGACACACAGTATCTATGGTCACCGCATCCTGGTTCTACAGAGAAAATGTGCAAAAACTTCATTATACAAAGAGCACCAGTAGTAAAAAATCCTAACAATCTCCTACAGTAATAGTGAAAAAGCAGAGTATTGTCATTATCATTTTGATTTGCAATCAGTTAAAATTCTCTATGTACAGATCCGCTTTACTGTTACCTTTGTTATATAAAAAATAAACAGAACAACCTGAACATAAACTACACCCAAATAAACACCAATAAGATGAAATAAAAAAAATAAAAAAATCTAATCAAGTACCTCTATGACAGCCAGGTAGTGGTCTTTGGTATCAGTGCACAGGTCAAAGATGTTCCTCTTCACATCCAGTGTGGCTGTTCAAAATTAAATCAAAACCAAATGTCACAATCTGAAGCAGGAGGTCAGTTACTTTCAGTAACCACTAACACACAAAGGCATCACAAAGATATTACAAACCAAGTTGAATAAATAACAAGGGGATTATTTTTTATTTTATAATATTTAAAGCCTCAAATTTTATTGTTACGAAGACACCGATGAGACAGATATCAAATAATTGTTGCACAGGTTTTTCGAAACTGTAAAAACAGGAAGTAAAACCAATTTGAGACATTACAGAATAAGATAAAGTCAACCAACCAATAGGCCTGTAGTCCGTGGCATCAAATGTTCTGAAAGATGAGCCGAAGGGACTCGTCACCTGCTGATCCATGACGTCATGCTCATCATCAGCTTGCAGCATCGCTGTTTAAGAGAAGGGAGATCAGTCATAACATGAAGTGTTATGTACAGCCAAATTAAGAGAGTCAGACCCATACCTCCATACATGATGGTGCCATTGCTGTTAAAAACCACCCGGCACTGATCCAGAGCAGGAGCAGTGTGCAGCAGGTGGAAGGTCCTCAGGTCCCACTGAAACCAGCAGTCAAGGCAACGATAACAACAGCAAACCCAACAACTATAAAACATTGATCTCACAGGAAATAAAATGTTATTAAGGGTCATCTCTTTGCAAAAAGTTTAGCAATCGATGGGAAAGAAAAATGTGTGCAAAGCTGCAAGAAAAATATTAAGGATTAAAATTATTTTTCCTCAACATCACCAAAGGTTCTCGCTGGACATTAACATAAAACCACACATAATTTTCCCCTTTTGTTTTCAAGGTGAAAGGAAGTTATCAGCATCCAGTTCTGTGTGAGTGACCTAAACTTCACTCAGAAATGGCACAAAGACAATAGCGGAAGAAAATTATATTGACTAACAGGGGAAGGATAAGGACACCTGACTTTTGTACATTAGTGACAAAAAAAGCACAAATCTGCTTTTTATTCACTCTGTAAAGAACGTTTCAGCTCTCTTTGCTTAGGACTCATTGCTAAGGACTGCGCTGATGCTTGAAACCAATGTCAACCTTATACACTAGTTGTACCAAGGAGGACAGCAAACAACATTTCTTTTTCCTTTCAGTTTCCAAGGGGCTCACCTCCAATGGTTATTACATTTAGAAAGGATACAATCTCAGTGTTTATGATGACCTCCAGGCTGTTTGGATGGAAAACCCCACTGAGGTTCATGTTGAACTTGTCGAACTTGTGGATGGCCCGTGACGCTCGCACATCCCACAGCACCCCATCGTTTAACACCAGGTCATCAGTGGGGTTGAAGGTGGCGCAGTTCCTCTTGTAATTGTTGGCCAATGCGGGGTTGTTCAGGGTCAGGACCTCCTGACCTGTCTGTATGTCGTAAATCTAATAAAGAAAGAAAGAAAGAAACAAAGACAGACAGACAGAAAGAAAGATAAAACAAAACAAAAGATAAGATGATGTTAAAAAAAAAACACACACAATATGATATTGTTCACAGAGTCACAAATAAATAACGACATGACATCATGAAACCTTTCCATTTAAGTCAGTAACTGAAGATAAAAATTTGCATTACAGTTATTTTTCTCTTAATTAAATCATTGCCTTATAGGTCTTAGTATGACCATTACAATGATGAATTAAGAAAAGCAGCTCCAGTTGATTGTTTTATAATCATTAAGTTATTTGCCTATTTTATTGTTTATCTGAAATAAATTGCTTTTCATTAGAAATCCCTCAATGGATCAGAATACTTTATAATGATTTCACTAGATTACAAAAGTGCCTGATGTATTAAAATGAACAGTTTCATGTAGTTTAACCTCAGTTAACTACCTTACAAATTATGACATTTAAAAATCATCCAAAACTCTAAAGGTATAAATATTTCTTATATACATAGTGAGCACCAACAAAGAGTAAATGTGATACGTACATGTGCAACCTGGTCCTTAGTGCCAATTACTCTGTCCTGACAGAGTTTGCTGAACTCAACGTAATGATCTTCTCCAAAGGAGTTCCTGAGGACAGATGACATATGTGATATTTAACAATGCATGATATAATGTATTATTACCGTTGATTAAAGTGAAAACCACGATGTGTAATCATTTTTACTTCATGGTAAAGACGTTGTCCATACTCCAGAGAGCTGACAGGGGGACGCTCCACGAAGCAGAGGTAAGAACAAAGTTACCATCCTGTGAAATGGGAAAAAAGGATCAATTTCAAACAAAAATTTTTTATAAATAAATAGAAGTAATCCAAAAGCTAGTCTGCATAAGTTAAACAACTCACGTTGCTTATTATTAATGCTTCATTATAAGCAAATGGTTTGAAATCAAACCATTTTCTTAAACCTAAGCTGCTTTTTCTCTAAATGCCAAACTGTTCTCAGTATGTTTTGGACCCAACTAATCAAACTTAAGATTTAAAACTCATTTTTCTACCCGGGAAGGCTCGATGTGAGAGATGGCCGATCCGTGGCAGGTGTAGTCGGCTGCCTCCTCTCCGGAGAAGATGTTGTAAAGCTTGAGGTGACCGGAGCACGTTCCCAGCATCAGGAAGCGCTCGCGGGCCGAAAAGGCACAACAGGTAAAACTGCTATCACCTCCATTGTTTTCACGGAAAACTGACACGGGGCGAAACCTGAGGAGGAAAACAAGAGGAAACAGAGTCAAAGAGGAAAGATTAAGCTTGGTTTAGAGCTTTTAAAAAGACATAGCTGCTGTTTGTTACCTGCTGAATATTAGCTGTCTATCCAGACTTCCTCTGTCCACACCCCGGTACTTCGGATATAGCATCCTGCTCCCCAGACGGGCGGAGAAATTGGGTGACGCCTGTCGCCTCTGTTTGGACTCTGGGCAGCGGTGAGGGTTGAAAAGGGAAAAAGGTGGACAGGTGGTGACGGGATTCGAACAGCGGGCGTGTTGTTCTCTCAGGTACTCTGTGATGATGCTGTCAAGGGTCGGCGGAGAAGGCAAGTGGCGCTCCAGCTGCTTTTTCATAGCTGGGGTCTGTTTCAAAGAAAGAAAGGTTTATGAAATCAGTGTTCTTTAGCAACAGTTGCTAGTTCACCAGTTTTGCAAGGTAACTGGCCACTGAAAATAACTGTAGTAATTTTATCTTTAGAAAAATGTTATTTGCTACAAGAAATATAAAGTGAAATTTCTATTCACAATTCATAGAAAACTAATACATTTTACAAAGAAATCTTCCCAATGGTGTTTGTGCACCAATCTCTCAATCTCATGGCATGTATATATTGAGAAGGATGAATATTTCAGATTTTTTTTCCAGTGGCTGCTTCATTTATTGTGGGATGTATCATTTTAAGTGCTGTTTACTCCTTCAGTAAGTTAACAGTTGCTGACAATATTTTCTTCCAGCTCTGCACAAAATTTTTCTGTGCAGTTGAATATTCTAAAATNTCTAAAATGGAGGGAAAAGTTAATGGTTACCTGTAAAGTTGTCAGAATTTTTCCACACATTGTGACCTAAAGGGCAGTGTTTTATTATTTAACAGATTTACAGTATTGCATTAATTTCAATAAGCAAAGGTTCAAGAATAAGACAGAAAAGAAAAATAAAGAATTTTTCTTGCAAGGCTTGAAAAATGACTGTCATCTCTATTATTGAAGAGCAAAAATAACTCAATTGTCAGATGTCTACCATATTATTCAAAAATTAGCACAATTGATTTAATGGAAAATCTGGCATTACAGTCATGTAATTATCATTAGCACATTGCAGGAGTTTTTATGAATTGAAACAAAAAGTACGACTAACCTGTATGAAAGCACCATGGTCAGACTTCTGTCTAAGTGCACGCAGTTTTTTCCCTGAGCTGCAGCTGGCTGCTGGTCGTTCCCGAGAGAACAAAATTCGCCCAACAAGATGCGAGCTTTGCCCAGGATGAGGAGGAGTATTGGGAGCCGGTGAGGTAGACACCAATGAACCTGACGAGTGAGAAATGGCAGAAGAACGAGAAGCGGAGGGGGTAGAGGGGGCTGAATTACCTGAGGATAAGGGAGAGGGCCCAATATTGGCAGAAACACGAGCTGCAACACCACCAGCAAACCGACAAGTCCTAGATTTGGAGGTGGAGGATGTAGGGGTGACACCTGAGGAGGCGGAGTTTGGAAAGAGAGATGCTGCAGGTAGGTTTGCCTCTTTAACCAGGGTATTTGCTGTGTCGTGTAGTCCTTTAGCAACAAGGTGGTTCCTAATCAAAATGAGCAATTCCTTCTCAGAAAACATGATGCGAGTCTGAGCGACAACGTTGGCTTTCTGCAGGCGAGACAGCGAGACCTCCGCGCCCATGATGAGGGGCTTTCCAGACACTCGCTCCGTCAGTTTGGCAGCGTACCGACAGAAGTTAACATGTTCGCTCCGTTTGTCCTGCAGCACCGGCTCCTTCATGAGCTGGGAAGGAGAAAACAAAAACATGAATGACTTTGCCTCAAAACTCTAATAAAATTTTCTATCATAACAAGATTTTTTTTCTGATAACCTTTGAAAAACAAAGTAGTATTTTGAGTGAAAAATCCCACATTATCTATTAAAATTTACATTTAAGAAAATAAAACAAGTTTAAAAAAAGTTACAATTTTCTTTTAAATTTCCACAAAACAAGATGAGGAAAGACTTTAGCAATTTATTTTTGGTCATGTGAGAAAAATCTGTAGAAGTTTGCAACATGGAATACATTTGCAGAGATAGCAAACAAACAAAAAAAAAAACAAGAATTGTGTAATTTTGCTGAGAATTGTTTAAGTTTTTTGTATTAAATATGAAATCTTTTAAGTTTTTAAACCACAGAATTTTTTTGATAGGAGTTTTGATTGAAAGTCTTTTGTCACCTGCTGAATGTGACCGCTGGCGAACAGTGGCAACTTGCTGATGATCTGTCTGATGGCGGAGCTACGAGAGAGTCCAACCAGAGCCTTACAGGCCAGACCTCGGATCAGGTCTGCATCTGTGATGGGAACCTTCACCGACAGCAAAGACAGGAGCACCTGCAGCCAGAAGAGGGGCAAAGTATGATCTCTGGAATGATGAGGAATTCTATTTGACAAAATATGGAGGGCATATAGTTTCATCAAAACAAACACAGGCATTTTGATGCAAATGTTTTGAGACTGCCTACCTTTATGCCGTTATTATTCTGCACTACTTGCCACATGTGGGCCAGCACCCTGTTGTGGGTGGGAGGGGGCTGCTGAGGGTGCAAAGGTTGTCTGAGGGGTGTGACAACAAAAGCACTGAGGCTCTGGTCCGGAGCGCACACACAGTTTATTATGACCTGAGGTAAACATGAAGGACATGATCAGAGTGGGAGAAAACAAACAACTAAAACAGCTGCAGGAGCTGATGCTTACTGACATGATTCTAAAGTTTAACCTGGGCAAGACAATGTGAAGTTAGATATGTTTTATATCTTTAAAAATAAAAAATAATAAATAAAAGACTTAAAAATAGTAATAATAATAAAAAAGTCATAGCTATCATTTTCATCCAAACTAGGGCTGTCTCTGAAAGTTGCATGACAAGTTCTCAAGAATAAAAATATTCAGCATAATTAATTTTAGCTTAAGCAGTGAACAAATAGAAAAATTCAGTGAGCCAAGCTTACTTGCAAAGCAGACTTCTGAATCTCAGCATCATTGGGAAACACTTCACCTTCAGCAACACCCAGAATGATGCTCATACCTACACAAAAACACACAATACACAGAGAGGCACATAAAAATGAGATGAAAATCCCTGAACTTCTCTTGTCTAAAATCGGTGTTAACAAAGAGTCGTTTTACAGACCTACAGTGGGAACAGTGGACCTGTTTTCATCGATAACTTCCACGGTATCAGCCAGTACTAACTGGACTTTAGGAACAACTGTGAGGATAGCCAGGATGTCCAAAGCAAAGCGAACTATGTCGCTCCTGGAGAGAAAAACACATCCAGATGAAAGAAAGGAAAGAAAAGAAGAAGGCAGTTCCTTAGTTGCTGAAATTTTATATTTTGCTGCTATATCTCTTTTTCTTAAAACTCGTCTCAGCTCACATTATTCCTACCGGCGAGTCAGATTACCTGCCATAGTAGGTCTTCCAGTCACAGGCTGCAGATATGAGCTGCAGCATTAAAGGAATACAGGACAACTTGTAGAAGACTTGAACTGGCTCCCAGGGGCCCTCAGGAGGTCCACACTCGATGAGAAACTCCATCATCTCAATTATTTGCTCTCTGGTATTTGCATATGCCTGGAAACAGTGAATTATGAATGTAAACATAAAATCACAATGTGCTGAGATGTACTTAAGATTTAAAAAAGTTCAAGGCACCTCATAAAAAATGGAATTAAAAAAAATAAGTTATCATGACAGAAACAAAAAAATAGGCATATTCATGTTGAAATATCCTAATTCAAACATGGCACAAATATCTGCCTGAGGGATCTAATCACACCCATATGTTGCAAACAACAGATGTGTTAATATAATGCAGCATGCCATTATATTAAAGAGCAGAGAACTCATTAATACGTAAACAGACGGAAAATTACCATCTTTCATTTTGGATTTAATGACAAACTGCTAGTTTACACTGAAGAAACTGTACCTTGTAAGGTGGCTGCTGAGGAATGATGGTGCCGCTTTCTGAAGTATGCAAAGACTGTTTCATCTGTTCTGTCTTCACTGCCAGGTGAGCCTCAAAGTACCTTCAAAACCAGATTGATGATACAACAGTATACACCCCATGTACCACATGTGATGTGAATGACAATAAAGTTTCTTATGTCTTATGTATTCAATGCATGGTACAATACATTGATGCAGGCTGAATGAATAGACACAGCAGAAAAAAGGTTTTACTCTGAAACACAGATATATCCAATTTCACTTATTCTCAATAACATTATTGTTTTTATCTGAATGTGCATTTAATATCACCATACCTGCGCAACGCCATGCAGGTGTGCTTAGCTGTCTGTCTGTTGGAGAACACCTGGTCTTCATTCATCAGTGGTGCATCGTTGTCTGCATTGAGAATCTCCAAAGTGCTGATCTACAGGGAGAAAGAAAGTTACTAAAGGAAAAGGAGGTTTCAGTTTCAGAGTGTCAGAAAGAATAAAAAAAAAAAAAAACATGATTCTGAAATTCCACAGGAATTTTAGTCAAAGATAGTGTATTAATTCAGAAAAAGTCACTTACATTGACTGACAAATAAATCTACTTTATTAAATACAAAATAAAGTCTGAAAACAAAGAAAATGAGTCTAAGGGATATACTTTCTAGTAATTAAACTATACAGCTTTAAAAATTGAGCTGTTTTTGGGATGCTTTGGGTATATATTAATCTCAAAAGATCATACTATTCTGCAAAGGTAATATTTTATAATCTAGGACTCAGCTTATTAGGGACCGATATGATTGTAGTCTTTGTATGACAAAGAAAAGGAAAAAAAAAATCTTCAAATATATATCATCATTGTGGCAAGAAAATACTCATCATCACAACACTGCTTTAATTACTTTTATGTAGCTATGTGTAAACAATTCCATCTTTGCAAAGTTAAAAAGAAACAACTGCACCATCAGAAAAACAACATGTATGATTTAGTACTAACCAGATTGACCAGCCTGCGTAGACCATCCAGCTGGTCAAAGAGCTGCAACACCACCCTGAATGAAAAAGAAATGGAGAAAAACATGGTGGCGTGGCAGATGCCTGAAGCATGGGAAGACTCCAACAACCACAGAGCGTAGGACACCAGGTCTGTCAGCACATCCCCTGGGAACATGCACACCTAGAGGGAAAACGAAGAACAAGGTGGTAAGAAGGGGACGATCAACCAAGAAAAAAACATTATCCCAATATCTTAAAAAAATAATCACATCAAATCTAATTTCTTTTAAACTGCCTAGTATTTTGCTGAAAACTAATATTTAAAGATTTCCTTCAGACTTGCATGTCAACATATGTGGTGCTCATGTTCACTGTACCCTCTCCATTGCATCCTGATTGTACGCCAGGTAGTAGAGGCAGAGAGAAACGGCTGTCGCTGCCATGGATGGTCTCGGGATCTCCAGGAGTTTCTGTACTCCTCCATGAGCAATGAACTCAGATGCAAACTTCTTATGAAGGAGAAGTGAGGCGAGATACTGAAAAGAGAAGGAAAAAAAAACATTTATTTATAGATTCACTAACTTACACATTTACAGGTCTCCAATGTATTTCCTGTGGTGTAATTTTTGTTCTTTATTTCCAGATATTATTCATCTCTCTCTCTCAACAAGCAACAGCAATGATAAAAATATTTTAAAAAGAATTCAAGTTGTTCAGACAAACTAAATCAACTAGTTATGCTTTCTTTATTCATGTTATATAACCATGGCTTGTCATGCAAAAAAATCAGCTTTACAAATTTTACCAGTAATTTACTATACAACAGGAGATTGATGGTCACTACATTTTTAAAAATATCAGTAAAACTATTTACAGAGATTTATTCTAAAATGTCTGTAGATTTTTTTGTCTATTCCAGAAAATGTAAAAAGCAACAAANAAAATCAATATTTTTTTTCCATCTGTGTTTAAATCTTGATCAGTCAAGCTTTCAAGCTTTGATGGCCACTAATGTGAATCTCCAGGTGTTCCTCAGTACTGAGCAACTCCACACAGCGAGCCCCACCCACAGAAGTAGAAATTATCTTCCACAGACAGACAGACGCCCTCTTTAGTGGAGAGGGGGCTGATGGCTAAATGATACCTAACTTTGATATTCCAGGTCCAAAAATATTATTATTATTTTTTTTTTATTAAATTACATTAGCAAAACAATTTTCATTTGGGGTGGACTTTGGCATTTTCTTTATACTAAGAAGTACTTTTCTTGGCCTGTTTTTAAAATAAACTTCTAAAACATAAACAAAGACATTAACACTGTAGATAAAAAGTAACAAAATTAAACACAAAATGACAAAAATATGTCAAAGCCTGTTGGATTTATAAAAAAAAAAAAAAAAAAACTGCATCACTGTGTTTTTGAAAATGATCTCACCAACAGGGCATCAAATGTAAGCTGAACATTTTTGGTCTTCCTGAGGTCGATGTAGTTCATGATCAGCGAACGAGTATCCAGTTTCATAAAGATTGCAAGCAGCTGCAGAAATCAAAAAGATTATTTAAATTGCAGACTAGTTTCACAAACTTAACTGTCTAAAAAGACAAATGTGCCAAAAGATGCCAAATTGTTTTAAAATATTTTTTAAAGAATGCTTCAACAACTTTATATTTTAATGCATAAAAAATTTTACATACTGTAGCATTGAGTTGATACAGAGTGATCAACAGTTCTTTTCAATAATATTTACACATATCAGAAAACTCACAATTGTGTTTAATTTCCATCAGCTTTAACATAAGATTCTGCTAACATAAGAAGCCAAAATAGCCAAGTTATCAATTGTTATACCAGTTCTGCTGTTTGTTAGAGTACTATTATGTGCAACAGATTTTAAAAAACTATTCTGCGTTCTTCATATTTTCTACCCCTAATCTCTTGTTTGAGCATCACATCACCACTCTTACCTCCTGGTAATCTCCGAGTGGTGTCAAATACTGCAGGATAAGCCTCTGCTCCATGGTTGGGCTCAACGGCGACAATCGGTACTCTGAGCCAATCAGAATGGAGCTCATCTCAGACCACGATGAGCTGCCGCTTGGCTTCTCGCTGATAGCAGTCACCTCGGCCTCGTCCTCAGTCCCGCTGGCGGACGTAGTAAACTGGACTTTCTGTTTAGTCTTCCTCCCATTCTCAACTTGTTTCGTCCCTCCTCCTCCTTCCTCTCCTCCCTGAGTGTCGTCCTTCTCCTTCGAAGTTGGATGTGGGCTAGCTTGGTACACAAAACTTGGAAGAAGGCGAGCTGAGCTGCTGCTACCACCACTGTTTCTCTGGGCCGAAGATTTGCCCTTTGAAATCGACCTGCTGCTCTCTGCAACATTTTTTTCTTCTGTCTCCTCCTCATAAAAATCTGTCTGGATTTGCTGATGTTTTGTGGCACCCGACATATGGGGAGCTTCATCCTGAGAGTCTTGAGGTAAATTCTGGGCAGTGTGGGTGGGACTGAAGCAACTTGTGTGCTCTGCAGACTGCAACTCGTGTAGACGTTTGATCATCATGGGTACCTGGATATGGAGAGCAGAGTAATTGCAAAATAAATATGCTTTTTCATGAAGTTGGGTGCTAATGAACTGCTAATGAAAAATAAACCATATTTTTCTATAAGAGGTGGGACACCCACCAGCTGAGCGTTTTCTTCTTTATGGCTCGTGGCCACTTCCTGGTTGCTCATGGCTTTGGCCAGCAGGCCTGTGGCATAGATGCATAATGGTCGCTCAGCTTCACGGGCCCACGTGAACAACTTCCCAACCAGACCTTCCTGTAATCCACACAGAACAAAACTGACAGCTGACTGTTTTGCTTAAATGCATCAAAGACATGTTTCTTTCTTTTTGACTGCTAGAAATAATAATTACTCTTTGCTCGACACCTGAAGACCCTGAGCTGTATTAAAATCAGCTCTTTAAGCTGAGGAGTTCACATAATTTCTTCAGGACAAAGGATACATGAAATTGCATTTTGTAATTTAACACATTACCTTTTCTTGCAATAAATTGAATCAAATAAAAATAAATTATTTTTGCATCTCTAACAGGTTTTCTCACAGGATTGATGTGCATTTACCTCAACCTTTAAATCAACTTAATACCTTCATTTTGGAGCAGTTAGAGTTTAAATAAAAATGTTAAAAAATGGCACTATTTACTCTCAAGTCTTTCTTATAAAAATGTAAGAAAGACAAACGTTCTTGTTTTTTTCACTAGTTTCACAACAAAAAATCTTTTCAACAACTTGACACCTATCCATACATATAAAGTTTTTCATATTTTCAAAATCTTTTCTATGTTTTTATGTCTGTTCTGTTCAAAAATCTAGGAGTTTTTTTTATAGGGAAACAATTATTAGTTGAACATTTTGGCCTTTTTTTTTTTCTTTTAACCTAAAGGTTGTTGTTTGTGATACGTAAAAACAAATTTTTTTTTATTACATCTTTATCACACTTTTCAAATACGGAGCTCACTATTTTTTTTACCTGCGCAATGGATGGTGAACCGATGACGCGAGTAGGTTATGGCGAACATTATATGACAAGCCATTTTAACATAAAATCGGCTACGTAGAACTTTCTGTTTTGTTTTCGGAAATGTAAGTGCGGCTTAATCACACCACACTTGAACTTCAGATATCTAAAAAAACATTTATGACTAAAAAATATTAGTTCATTTAGATATCTGTAATTACATTTTGACTAGAATAAAAAACCTCTCTGCGATACCTCCTATTACATTCTGACTAATATAAATATTAGCTTTACCAAAGCTTTTTTTTTTTTATCAAAAAAAAAAATGTTTATATATACACACACACATGTATATATACTGTTCTGTGTGTACAGAGCTAGCGCCGTCGCACCTGGTGTGCCTTACCTACCCAAGATGCATTTCAGCATAAACAACATGTTGTCCTCTGTGTGATGAATGTTGACTTTGTTTTACTTAAATATATAACAACAGCCTACGTACAACATTTTTTGCCTTATTGCTTTTACATCTTAAATAAATGTTTTAAAGTAAAGTCTAATATTACAAATTAACGTGACTCCCTTTCACAGCCTCAAGTAAGGCATCTCATCAACATGCTGGTTCAGATAGTAAGCGTAGAGGCAGAAAAAATTACAAGAGCTCAGACTTCCAGTTTAAGACAACAAAAACCTGTGGAAAAAACATGAATGTCCACCTATTAGACCAGAATTAAAATGCAGAAATAATTTAAATTTCAACAGGACGCGGCTTATAGGAAAGCACTGGCATGTGGGCATTTTGTACCAAAAAGGTCTTCTTAAATGCAATGTCAGACTTAAGAATATTTACACTAGTTCAATAAGCAGAAGGTACAAATAATGTCCTCTTTAGCTCCATGGATAAACCTCTTACCAACTTTCTCTTTCACTCTGTTTTATCTAATAGGAATAAATGTAAAAAGTACCTTTTCTTCAAAGACGACAGCTGTGTCCAGACCTGGGACAATGTTCTGAAGGAGGCGACATGCTGCTGTGTTGAGACTAATGTCTCGACTGCTCATGATATACGTGTCCAAAAGCTGTAAGATACCGGAAAATATTATAGAAAAAACAATTCAAATTTCCTTAACTAACACCTCTCAAATGAAGAAGCCTGTATTTGAAATTTTAGACTGACATTATTGATATTAGTTTGATTTTAAATTATAAAATATTATATATGCACCCTAATTTGTTGGACATGCACACTTCATAGACATATCGCATTAGTAAGAAATACACACATAATGAATAAGACATGCAAACTGTAAAGGTTACCGAATTAGTGAAGTCATCATTTAAAAACAGCATCCTCAGCAGTTGCCCCAGCATACAGTTTGGGTCAGCTCGTCCTAAAAGATTACACACAAGAGGAAGTCAACAACTGATCAAAAGTGTTTTAGACTAAACGCACTTAAAAGACACGTATATCTAACTATGTTTTTAAGGTTCAATAACATTTAAACAAAAACTGACCGTAGCGCACACAAAGTTTGAAAATGTGTGCACACCTGGATGACGATCGTCAAAGGGATCAGGGTCTGATTTGTAATATTCTTCTGTCTCCTGTTCAATCATCTCAGATATTCTACAATAAAATAAAAGAGTAAAAGTAGAAAAAAATAGTTTACATGCAGTTACTACTTCTCCAAAAAGAAGTAACTGCAAATGATGACGTCTGCACAAAAAGAAAGGATCTGACCTTGTTAAGATGGACACCAGTTGCTCTGTGGTACCCTGCCGCATCTCTTCCCACTCGTCCAAAAGTCTGGCGAGATCTGCTTTGGCGTCCACAGCCATGGCAACGGCCACAGCAGCCGATAAAGCGGCTGACCATGCAGAAGACAGCACAGCAGAAAGGGCAGGTGATGGATCTTCATCTTGGGAGGACATTGCTGCCTGGAGAAAACAGGGGAGAGGATGAAATGACACTATATTCACTCAACATAAAGCGATGAGACAAATAAATCATGCAATCATAGTTTTGGACTTGTAAGTCTTGTAATCCTTAGGGGGGGAAATAGTACAGGCCAGATTCAAGCAAAATCAGAAATTTGTATTGGATAATAAAAGCCTAATAAGTACAGCTTTTGATAAAATGTAAAAGGATTTTTTATTTATTTATTTTTTTACATATCTCAAACATTAAAAAGTAGCTTATTCTGGATTAGTGCTTTCACATCTACTTGAGTGTGAGAGTTATTTTTTATTGGCCTTCAGTCATATGAATCCAAAATAAAGGGTGGAGCATGTTCAAAGCACTAAAAGATAAACCAGAGAAGCTGAAAATTGACTTTTTTCACTCTTTTCCAATTTTGTTAAACAACATTTGGGAGGAATTTACTTACAACTTAAATTTAACAGTTTGTTCTTTGAATAAACAAGATAAATGCTGAAGTAAAGCATGAAATACATTCAAATAAAATGAAAATGTACGAAGTCAGATATAGCATAAAGAGCTAAAGATGCCACAATAAATAACTAAATAATTTGTCAAAACATGTTTGCATGTCTAATTATTTAAATTTAACTGCAATGTAGCACACTAATAAAAATCAATACTTTAGCTATTTTATTTACATGCATAACTAAAAGAGGAAACAATTAAAACTTGAGTTCATTATGTTAAAATCATTATCATCTCAATATTGGGAATTGGTTTACAAATTTCATATTAATGAATCATACATATCACATAGCATCTAACTGGTTAACATGCAAAGAAACTACAATACAGACCTGTCACCTTGTTTGGTAATCTGAGTCCCCTTGACAGGCAAGACTGAAAACCTAAATTAAAGCCAACAAGTACTGCAAAACTAGACTGAGAAATTATTTTAAAAATACTGAAACAGATGTGAATACTTTTAACTATCATTGGTACTCATTTTAATTTTGATAAATTGTATTAAAAATTCAGTTATTAAAAAATGTAAGTAATTGTTGGACTATGTATTTGTTTAATTGATCAACTATAAAAACACTTATTTACTTTGAGCCTGGATAGCACATCTGCGTCCTGAAATTTACAGGCCTAAACTTTAAATGTTTTTAACAGCAGATTTTATATTTAGCCAAGAACAGTACATATAACAGTACATACATATTCAGTGATATTTCTACATATTTTACAAAACATGTTCTGCATGATGAATGACATCAGAAATGCAATCAGTTCTAGATTTGTTTTGGACTAATTTATTTGTTATGTTAAAAAAATTATAATAATAAAGTAGCATAGTCTTAAGTTAAATAAAGACAGATGCTTAGTACGTGTGTATTAGTTGTATAATTTTGAGTAATTTTAGTCACTTCTGGTCCCAGTGAACGTAGTAAACTTCATTCATGAACCTGAAATACAAATAGAAGCGCTTCTGTTGAATCTTCCCATTGCTTTTGCCCATGATTCCTCCTTAATACTTACCCTTAGCTGCCGTGAGAATCGTCGCGGCCTCATCTCGAGAACAGCCGTCAGAGGTTGTGACAGATGAAAACAAACACTGAATGTTTTAAACCCGCACCAACAGGTGGGCCTGTCTGCTACAGAACAGCTGGTTTATTTGTTGCTGCTTCAGTTACTGGGCTTAGCTGGCTGGTACCAAACTCATTTAACAGCAATAATTTCAAGCTGCACCCACCGAGTCCTCTGCATAAATATCTCCTGTTCATGTTACGGAGAGATAAGCTCCTAAATGAGCCTCCGAGCTCCCCAAGAGCATGTTGACAGTCAGTTGCCTCATGTCACAGCTTTAGCTAGCAACGCAACATTAGGTTTTTGTGTATTACTTACACGAGAATAGGCTTTCTCAGCTCCGTGTCGCTCGTCTGACTGCTTAGCGCTTCCTTTACTGGTATTCTAAAAAACTTACTTGAAAGTAATAAAAAAGTAATCTCTGTCTGACAAATTTAAGAAGGGAAAAAAGTTTCACGTTTATTTTCAAACTTCTCCCCGGCGAACGTACGCTACGTCACCAAACGACCAGTCGACGTTAGATGACGAAACTAGACGCATGTTCTCATGGGATTTGTAGTCCTCAATATATCCGGAGAGGTTTGCAGCTCTTGCGAGCACAGAAGAAGAATATAATTCAGCATGAGTATACCCAAGAAAGTATTTAAAACAGAGCAATTCCAAAGACATTGTTGTGTCCCGTTTTGTTCGGCTTCCTCTGAATGTAATAGTTTTCATTCTTTTCCTACCGATTCCGACTTGAGGAAACAATGGCTGATAAACATACGGCGTGATCCTTCCACAATTACCGCTCACGCCAAAGTTTGCAGCGGACATTTCACTTCTGATCAGCTCATAGAGCCAACGTCTCTGACAGGTGGTCGGAGACTGGTTAAAGGTGCTGTACCAACATTGTTTGCATGGAATATCTGTAAAGGTAAAACAGAACCACCCCCTCCTCTACAGGTACAAGAATCGCACAGTTTACAGAAGGACCATAACTACTGCTTTATCCCCGAAACCACTGCGAAGAAAAAGTCATCATCTTCTAAGTTGGACAAGACAATCTCAGCAACAGAAGACCAGTCCAAATACGTGAAGAACCTGAGGAAAAAAATTTGGGAGCAATTTATTCAGCAAGAGTTTTGTTTACAACGGTTTGCTGGCTCTGATGAAGACATTCAGTTTTATACCAGGTAAGTCTAATTTTTGTTTCAGCTTTGTGTTTTTTGAGCTGTGAAGGGTGTTATATAAATAAAGTTTACTTTTTGACTTATAAAATCAAACAAAATAGGTTTGTGCAGCAAAGATTTTCGTTTGTANTGACCTTTTGACCTTTAACCTTTCATTAATATCTTCAAAGCCAAAGCAGCACAAACGAAAATTTTTGCTGCACAAACCAGCACAAACGCAGTCGAGTTAATTGACACCCATTTCGTTTGATTTGAAGAAGGTGAGGGGGGGGCTGGTTGACCTTTGATGACCTCTAAAACATTTCTTTATATCTTTAAAATGATAGCAGCACAAATGAAAATTTTTGCTGCACAAACCAGCACAAACGCAGCACAAACGTTTGACACCAATTTTGCCTGATTTGAAGAAGGTGGGGGGGCCAACTTCACTCAGGTCCTGTGAGGAGACAGTAAACATTTTAGTCACTTGAGACCAAAACGTAACTTTTTCCCGAATGTACTCCACACTTTGAAGATTTTTATTGGTCAAAATGTATCGTTTTCCTTCCAGTGTTCACTTCTGCAAGTGAACACTGCTTTGCATTGGTCTACCACATAAAATCCTTAAGGTTTGTGTTTGTAACATGGCAGAATGTGCAAAAGTTCCAGAAGTGTGGGTACTTTGGCAAAGCGGTGCCCAAAGCATGAAAACTTGAAACCAAACCAAAAAGCTGAGTAAAATCAAGTGCACAATTTAATAAATCATGAAGCAGATTGTGAGAAGGACTATAAAAGCCGCTGTCATCAGCTGCCAGATTGGTCCCAGTTTTCTCTCTGCCTTTTGAATGTCATTGTGCCTTTCAGTATTGATCCACGCTGTTTCGAAATGATCTTTTTGTTGTTGTTTTCAAAGACATGAAATTCAAAGGATAATTTGAAACCAAACCCAGGAGTATAAATTCTCCACGCAGTGATCTATCGCATTTCAGAAGCTTCAAAGGACAAGAGCGAAACACAGACGGTGATTCCACATAAGATGTATCATGCAAAATTAGTTTTAGTGTTTTACGCATCAGTATGTAATGAAAGTGTAATAAATATCACTGCAGATTGCAGAGTTTCAGTATTCATACCTTTGTTTTTGTAGCATCTGTCCAGTTTTAGCAGGGAAAGAAGCAGCCACGTGTTAAATTTATTAACTAATGTGAGCATCTCCTCTTGCTTGGTTATCTCATTTTCTGTTTTTATTTTGGTAATTATTTAGTTTCATTACAAATCACGCAAGTTCCTGCCCTTAAAGGGGCAGTTTTATGTGTTTTCCAGACTCTTCATAGCACAATCAAGTAACTCTTAACTCCAGTTGTTATAAAGATGCTTATATATCAAATTTGACAAAAAAAGAAATTTGACTTTAAAAGCGCCATGAAATCTTAAAAAAAAAATCCTGCGCTGTATGAAACTCAGGAAGTCATCACAACGTCGCTCCTCTGTTAACCCTTTAATAATGTTTTTACCAGTCAATCTTGTGTAACACCACCCCTCTACGTTTCTGTTGTTTGTGACTCTATTCTTCCCCTTTATCACATTATCTTGTCTTCACTTTGTTCATGTCTAAAGCCCCAGTCGTGTTGGTTAGACTGCAACAGTTCACTAGTCTTTACTTCAGTAAGTCTCTCCTGAATGACGGACTGTGAATTGTACAGAGCTATAGACGTGATATCTCTATAGCAACCTGTGGTTTAAATGAATTGAAATGTGTCTGACTCGAG